>JAUBWS010079743.1:0-26433 GCA_032270445.1 Darlingtonia californica
TTATCAAGAACTTGAGATAAAATCATCGACTCTGTGACCAGCATTACCAGCCCACTTAGCAGATCGCATATCGATAAACTTAACAAGATGTGATCTATTCGGTCAAGAAAAGACCATTTGCGGCATATTAGGACTTGCTCGATGATGTTCGTGATTACCACAACGCAGTCAACAACAATAGCAATGACCAACCAATCGATAAAATCCATAATGGCGTCAATGGTAAATTAATACTTCTTTCAATTGGTAGGAAGGAATCACAGAGAAAGAATCGTTTGTTTCAATGCGCAAGGTTCATTTGTAATTTAGAAATGCAGTATACAATAGAGCTAAAATCTACAACGAAAAATAACAAAGTTATAAGGGGTAAAATACTGGAAAAGTCTCTTAAACATTGGGAAAAAATTCAAAAACATGTCAGTGAAAAAGTTTTACACAATAAAATCAAGAAAGTCAGTCAGTTGAAAAACAGTCTCCTGTTAGCACAAGACGTTGTTTTGACGTCGCTTGACGGCCGCGCGACGTCGAACGATGACAAAACGATGGTCTTGTGCTGACTGGGTTAGTTAGAATAGCCAGGAATTGTAGCTGTAACAGAAAAGAATCTACTCTTATTCTGTTCTGAACTTTTGAACTGTTTCAAGCGGGTCCATATATCTGAGAGAATAAAATTTGGGACTATATTCAGTTTTAAAGACTAATCTAATTAACCTCCCCCGATTCTTAAATTGATTAATTTTGACCGCGGATGTTCGTAAAAGATTTACAATAACCCACGCCATATGTGACGAAATAATCTATCTGTCTGACCTTGAAAAAGTTTAGATATTCTGGAGTGAAATTATTTAATTTGATGTTCGATAAAGCAAATAGAACGTAAAAAACATACTCAAGATCCTAGGCATTTAAATAGCTGTGATCTTTCTACGTTTTCTACCACCTTATTAATGAAATTATTTAATGGTCGAAGTAAAATGAATTGCAATTTGGAATTCTTCTTTTCTTTTCTCAAATTTTAATAGTCTTTTTTCAAATTTACATGATTGAAAAATTACATTGTAATAAATTGACTGGAGCTGCAGAAGACTTTAAGAGTCTTATCATCAAGCTCCTTTAAACTAACAGTTTTCTATTTATACACAATTTACTATGCTTTGAATAAAATTATCTACAACATATGAAAGGTTACCAATATTTACATTCGTCTTCGATAGATAGTAGTAGTCGTTTAGTGTGTGGCTAATACAGTTAATAATGTCGTAGTCTTAAGTTCAGTTGTCAATAGTGAATTCCAGATTTCATGGACGTCTGGAGATTATTGCATTATCAGCTTACTTCAGTTTAATTAGCGGAATATGCCTAAATTTTTGGATATTTTATTTTCTATGGTGTTTATGTGAGCCTTTCAGTTTAAATGGTTATATAATATTATTCCTGAAAATTTCATTGTGTTTGCAATTAGGTTCGTGTCAGTACATATTTTCAGTTTTGGAAATTGTAGTGGTAAATTATCAGTTTGAAATGGAATGCAAATTCATAAGTTGAAAATTAGTGATATTGATCTTAGATATAAATTATTGCTATATTATACGGTACAAATGTCCGAGTTTTGTGTTAAGATTGCAAAAGTTGGCTTTCAATGATTGATCTTTTATGAATTTGCGTCACTTAATATTACGATTTGAGGTAAAATTTTAATTATTATCAATATAGCAATCATTTTTTTCAAATAGTTAGATCTTTAAGTTTATCTTATATGACTTAATCTCCAATTACCTCAATATTTTTTTTATATAATATAACCATATAAAAGAACGCTAGGCTTCAAACGAGAAAAAGTTTAGAACCTGTTAAGAACATTTGAAGTCTTCAAATGTCTTTTGAAGTGTTATCAAAATTTTTAAATTCAATGCTTTCAACATGTTTTTTAAGAACGTTTTTAGCTTAAAATTGGCTTAAAAATTAAGAACGTTTGAAGGCTTACTCGAAGTTCTCATAAATAAAGTGTTTTATCTCAATGCTAGCTTTAAATATCACCAATCCTTTTTTCCAATTTGAGCCCTTACTTAGTACCTAAATTTTATCAAAGATCGTAAAAATGATGTTCTTATCATAATATCATAAAATATTACTCAAATGCTTTCATTTGCTTTTGTATTGACTACCCAAAAAACAAAAATCTCCCACCATAGCCATTTCAAATTCCTGCTCCTTGTGTTTATGAACTTTGATGAAAATAATATCATTATAATGAAAGATATCAGTGAAATGCTAGTTTGTTGAAGATTGTAAATAGAAACTGTACACACCCCTTTGTTGATTCATTCATAGCCAGGTGTTATTCAAAGATTTTTTTATTGAGCTACCTAAATTTACATCTTTATACTTTCTAATATTATTCTTTTACCAAGGCTGTAACAAGAAGGATGTAGGAGTGTTACGAGCAATGGTCTATCTTTATTTACAATCAATAAAACCGCACTGATCGACTCTCCATAGTAGAGGATTTAGTTGATACCGCTGTACACAGGATATTCAATATTTAAAGTTTGCCTTTGTTACATTTTAGAAAATCTTCAGTAAATTGAAAAACAAAAACAAAAACTCATCTAAAGAAAAATTGATAACTAAAGAAAATGAAGAATCAAATATTTTTACAATCACATTCCAATTTGTCGTATCATTACTACGAATATCTTAATGGAATAAAAAGGTGTTATTTGCTACTATTCTCTCATTAACCAGCTGATAAAGGCTGGTTTCATTTATATATGTCGTTTTTCTCTAAGCAAATATCATATTTTGTTTTTCTCAGATTTTCTTGATTTCTATCCTTCAGCAAACTTTACGGTAATAACGCTTCATTTTACTTTAAACTGACGTCAGTTTTTCATACGATCGACGTCACAGATACACGTCCCTTATCTTTTTCCTTGGGACATGATAATTTGTATATAAGGGGACATTATCTGTAGTAAACTCTAATTCGACCCTTGAGTAAAATCTGGAGCTAGAGAGATTATCGTATTTATAGATAGTTGACACATGTTTTTTTCGATAAAACCAAAACAAAAGAGTCTTTTTTGTAGTGTTTTTCTGTAGTGGGTTTGATTTGTAGGAAATCATGATAAAGTCTGTGTTTTTCAGGTTTAACTTTCTTACCACTGCAAATTTGCAATAAAATTTTTCGTACGTAGCTCTCTCATACGTTCTTGCCATTTTATACGAAATCAACGGACTTTATTAATTATTCGGCAAATAGCAGGGCGTAGAAAATTAACGTAGTTTCAAAAACATTGTTGGTAGCATTTCAGTAGAACATTGATGCACGTCAAATTTTTTTTTTGTGCTAACCATATTTAGAATCTTAGTTTCCAAAAATCATTGACATTGATATAAATTTGCACTTATACCATGCGCGCTATTTTATAAGCATCAATACCTTATAAGCAATGCCGAGCCTAGGATTTCACAAAGACATGGTTCCACTATTAATATTCCTAAGGCACCAACTCTTTTGATTTCCGTGCTGCATTGGCATGACATAAAATCCCATCAGATTCAAAAAACGTGGAAACACTGCCTGAGTTCAAACGTCTTGTGAGATTGACCGATATTTACTGTCAATGCCGACTTTGTAAATTTTAGATTTTATTATTGTTATTTTATTATTCTTATACTTTTTTTTGTAACTTTAAATTTTATGACAATATGGAATTAATTAGTTTTGTAACTATTATTGTAAAGCCAACTTTAAAGAAAGAATAAATAAAAATAAATAAATAAATTTACGTTCCATTTTTAACAAAAACCGAAAGGCAAAAAAAAATACAGAAATATTTGTCAAAACGCACATTAAAATGGTATCAATGAGTCGGTTGAGTAGTGACAGTTTCATAAGCAACGAGTTAAACTTCATGAGCAAAATTTTGCATTTTAAAAGATACTGGCATAATGCTATCACTTGCCAGAGCAGACGCAAATGGAGCCTGGTGGAGGAATGCTCGTCTTCAAAACAACAATATTTGCAATACAAAATTTCACGATCAAAAGTGCATTTGATTTGATGCTAATCAGTTTTAATCCATCTTTAACCAATAACGACTTCCAAAATGCCGAAAACAGTATAGCTACTCATTTATCCTATCTGGACGAATACTAACTCATTTGATTTGTGTTGATATCAGAACTATATGTAATCCAACTGACAACAAAAAAGCAAACATTGGTGCTAAAAAGTTGTTCTCTATCTACGATACGTCTTTTGTAAATTTAACAATTGTGCCAATTATATTTTATTATTTTCCCGTTTTGCGAGGGATTAGTGACTATACTGTTGAATATTGGAGTTTTTTGTCAATAAATTATGGACAATGGGCTTTTCCAGAAAAAAAACTGTACACCTAATGTTGAGGATATCGGACGTCCAGGGGGTCACACTGTCACAAATTTTGGACGTCCAGGGGGTGATGCTTTGCTGAAAAACGGATTTCCAGGGCATCTCACCTGTAAAAATAGACAAAAAATGGATGTCCTAGGGTGAACCCGTCGCCTTCAGGGTTTCAGATAAGATATTTTGTGATTATTTCTTAAATAATTTGGCCAAATTTTAACTGATGTATATTTATCTCTATGCTTTTTTATAATCAAAAATTTTACTTGTGGTTGCCTGCTGCATTAAAATATTTCCAGCGCTCTTGAGATTGTCACAAAATACTATTTTAAGTCTTGTTTCCATTCCCGACTTTATTACAGTTGGAAAGTCATATATTGATAAGCTCTGTTGTTTTCTATGCTCAGCTTTACATGGAAAAGAATCCATTTATCAAGTTCTGCCAGATATGGAGGTGAAATCGTTGCTTATAAGATGTTGTTTAACTTAATATACATAAGGAAATGGCAGGTAATAAAATACTAAATTGAAACATGAATTTGACACTAACATTATTTACTGAGTCGTTTCCCTAAGTTCCAACACTGTCATAAGTTTTACTTCAACAAATTTCTACAGTTGATTGATATAATTTGCCCACACTAGCCTCATGTTGCAAATCAAAAACCTAACGAATAGTATAAAGGAAAATTATATCGATCACATATCGATCACATATCGATCACATCACAACCCTTACATATACGTTTTTTTATCAGAATATCCAACTTCAAGTAAGCCTTTAAAAGTTCTTAAGTTGTTAGAATTTTAAGCTAAAAAATGTTTTTAAATTGTTCTTAATCATAGCAAGAACAGGTTGAAACCATTGAATTTCAATATTGATATAAGAAAAAAGCATTTTGAAGCTTTTCAAATGTTCTTAAAACAGGTTCTAAACTTTTTGCCATTTGATTTGTTCTTATAAAAAAAACGTGTTACTTTTTGATTGCATCTGACTGGCACTTGCAACCAAATCATGCTAAATGCATGATAACTCCACTACTCTGGAGGTTTTTAAAGAAAACCTACAACTCAAACCTTCAATCTTGATGATGGCGTTTAGTGCATCCAAAGCGTCCATGCACAACACGAGAAAAACCCTATTTAAAAGCACTGAAATACAATAACAAGAACTTTCTGAATAACGTGATTGAATATAGTTAACAAGCATTGCGATGACTTCATAAACACTGTTGCTGAAAATCTTGAAATTACGGGCGAAAGAACTTTTGAAATACAGTATAATCTTGTTAGGTGCGACCCCGCGTAAGTGGGACTTTCGTTAGTGGGACGAATTTCCTCGGTCCCTTGAGAGTCCCACTTATCGAGAGCATAAGCCCCATAACTGAAGCCCCTTTTGAAAAGTTTCTGTGGGACAAAAAATGAAGTCTGGTGTTTTCCTAAACCAACAACCTTACCAAATTCATCCAACAACATTTTTGAAGTTCTTCACTTCACATACTTTTTTTAATAATTGAATTTTTCAGTACTACACAGTAAAATTTTATCTCAACAAGAAATCAAAAACAACTTGTTTTTCGTTAATTTATTTCATTTTTTCTTACTTTATTTTCTAATGAATCAATATATTTTTGACGTAGCGAGCTGTTCCTTAGACAGACCTTATAGACCTGTCGCTTCCTCTTGAACTATCCTTCGCCTCTCTACAAAAATTAGACAGACTAAAAGTCGAGTTCTTGCTTGGGCACTTTTTATCAAAACCATTTTAAGATGCCAATACGTTTTGAGAGAGCTTTGAGTACTTTAGCACAAATACAGATTTTCTGAAAACCCTTTTAAAACTAAATTCTTCTTCTAAAATTTAAGGACTTCTAGTCAGGTGAGAGGTAGGGTCAAAAACAGTCGCTCTATGGTACACAATATCACACAGGAATATTCATGGTACAAAATAAGCTAAGCTAATAGAAGTGAGGTCAAAAAAGTCTATCATCTAGACTAGAAGAAAGGGTACTTTTATCCCTGTTTTAGAATCTTAATTTGTGCCATGGGAACAGGGGGCATGGTCATTTTTAACGCGATCATACTCCACCTACTTGCAAAATCATGAAAAAAACGTCGGTGGAGGAGGTCATTTCTATTTAAGCGACACACAATTTGCATAGACATTTTTTCATGATTTTGAGATAGCTTTATGCCCCCTTTCCCCGTAGACCGTTACATTTCAACTCCATCTATCCACATCTATCTACTCTCATAAGCTCTCGCCTTCTTCAGCAATCACAATTGGGAAATACGAAGATGAAAGTCAAGCGTATTTCATCTGAATTAAAATAGATGTTAGTACTACCAGAGATGTGGCATATAGAAAGCTGGCAATCTAACCGCGTAACTACTTCTGACCACTTAATCTAAACAAATTTTCAAGATCTAACCCTATTTGACCCGGACTTTTTGGCCCCTGCAAATAAACCCTGATCTAAATAACCTAGAGCAATGAAACTTGGCAGGAATATAGCTTGCTATAAAATCTACAACTTCATTCAAAAAAATTATGCTGTGACGTCGTCATACATGTTAAAAAATGCTGAAATTTAAGGAATTTAGGGTACTTTTTCGAAATGATTTTTTAATTCTGTTTTGATTTTCTTTAAGGTAAAGGATTAAGATTTAACATTTTGGTTTTTTTACATAAATAATTATTTTTGGTGCAACATTGCCCTAAAAATGATCAAAAATTTTCAAAAACCATGACGTCATCACTTATGACGTCATTGAATTTACTACCATTTTAATGACGTCCTATAAAATATCTTTTTTTCACCTAACTACAGTCCAAATTTGAAGTCAATAGCATTAGTAGTTCAAAAGTTATGGGCATTTGAATTTGGTAATTTTTATGAGAATTTTTTTAAGAATTTCACTAAATTTATGAGAAAATGATCGATAACTTTTGAACAAAAAATTATTTTTAAGTTCTGATTTCAGATTCTGAAAGACTATACAATAAGATTTCATACATTTTCTGGTTTTTGGGAAAAGTTGATAAATTTGCCCAAAATTTCCCCCAAAACAGTCAAAAATACTGTAAGATTGATGACGTCATAACTATGACGTCATCAATAGGGTTACCATTTTGATGAAACATTTTAAAGGTATTTGGCCTTGTTTAACTTCAGCCTAATATTGAAAGTGTTATCATTATTAGTTAGATACTTATTGACAAGAGAAGATTGCTATTTTTATAAGAACTTTTTCGTACCTCAACTCAAAATGGTTGCCATAGCAACGTCTCAGGGCAACATTTTGAACATTTTTTTCGGCAGTTATCTTCTCAAAGAAATTTGAGAAAAAAGATATTTACGAAAAACCGGCAGGGGGTGCCGTGCGTGATATTTTACCAGCGAAAACTTCCCATTGACAGCGCACAAGGTTGAAAGTTATATCGAAGTTAGTGCACTAAAACAATGTATACGCAAAAGTATACGAATCTTTACCACCAAAATTTGCAAAGACATCTGAAAAGTTACAATGGCTATATCCATAGAAAAAAAAAAAGAATTAAAGTTGTTGTACTTTCCAATGTTAATCTTATCGAAACACCTATTTATCTCTTTATTTGAACCATAAGCCATAGTGTATGGAAAAAAGAAATGTACGATTCAAAAGTTGTTTTCAACGATTCTAAAAGAAATAAATTTTCCTATTTTATAAATTAAGTTCCTTATCTGGAAATTTTATAGTTTCTACCATTGTTGACACGAAACTGTTGTTTAAAAATGATAAACATTTTCAGCTTTAATTATGAATAGTTGTGGCAAACTTAGAAAATGGATCAAAAAAATATTTTCATTTTATAAACATTATTACCTGAAATTTTAGTTTTCAATGGGGAGATCTGCAGAAATTTAGAACGTGCTATTATTCGGCTTTTTATTGCTTCTAATGGAAATCACCAGCCCAGTACTCAACCTATGGACTATACCAACGGGTATGTGCCGCCTGTAAGGGTACAACTTTTCACCCTGTTGAGTCACGCTAAGGGTTGCAAAACCACGAAATTATGAGCTCAGTCCTTTTAAGAGTTGCGGTTTTAACTAAGTTTGGAGAAAAGTTCAAAAATAGCCCAAAGGGCTCCAAATCTAATCTAAAACTTGTAAAAATTGTCAGAAAAGTCCCTCAAAGCGTCAGTCTTCGAGCTTCATAGGCCCATAACCGACAAAAAATCTAAGGCCCCTCTCTCTGCTTTTTTCTCCTTTCTTTCTCTCCTTTAACTCTTGTTGATTCCAGGTAAAGTGACTGTTCAAGCCTTGTTTTCAACATTTTCCTTCAACTGTCTGATATACAAAACCTTTAAAACTTTGTAACTAACTGACATATAACAGAAACTGCAGGGTGTCACTATTCCTATTATAAAAAATAATCAGAAAAATACTATAGCTATAAATAAATGAAATAGCTTGTTTTTGTAGCGGATACGAATCAACATCTGCCTAGACTTCCTAGTCGAAAATTACCGAACTTTTCTGCTCTACACTTGGTCTACCGGCACTGGTTTCGGAAGTGAGTAACTTATGGAACAAAAAAATGTCAGATAAAAGTGACGACATTTCTGAGAGGTGTCGAAAATTTAGCCCGACAAAATTTTTGGCCACTAAAATGTTTTTTTGCTTTAAAATATTGTAGAAACTGTGATTCGTGTGATTTTTACTATCAAAATGAAGTTATTAAAATATTGAATTTTTGTCACTTTTTTCCGAAATTTTTTTGTTCGGTAAGATAAATAGAAAATAAGGAATGGTGCACAAACATTCATCGTAAAAGTAAAAGAAAGGATGGCCAGTCAATGTGCCTCTCTTTGCTAAAACCGATCTGCGTAAACTATTATAAACATTTGAGATATATTGTTTCCAATCCCCATAATGTATTGGTGTCGGACAAAGAAGTCCGAAGCGGTTTATCGGATAGACAAGCTCTTTTGCTACATATGAAATGCAATTGCATCCTACTTCTCCTTTTTTTCAATTAGATTTACTTTAGGTAGGATTGGCATGGTATAAGTAGATTCAGTCTCTAAGTTTGACGTTTTCCTAGGTTAAGCCTAATAATGCTGAATTTAAGCGTAAGCCTACTGTGTGGGTATTTTAGCTTAATCTACATCTTAATGGTTACCTGTCAGAGAGTTTATTTTGCGATTGAAGGCAATTTAAAGTTTCCGTAGTAAAGTCTTTTAAATTTGTTTGAATACTCGAAGAATGTATCTCGTTCTTTCTAACATCTTTTACAGGCTTTACTACGGAAAGCTTTAATAGTCCTCCAACGCAACATAAACACACTCCTGTCTTTAAACCCACACGGTTAAGAACCAGTGCTGGTACACCCAGTGTAAAGCCAAAAGGCTCAGAAGTGATCCACCGGGTAGACTACAACTGACCAGCATTTATAACTTTGAAACGAAACTAAAAAACAAAATTATTGGTTTTCTTTCTCTACCAAAAGTACGATACTAGAGCATTTAGTAATTGGTATTGTTAGAAAAATTTTATATTAAAGAATTTTGGCAAAATATCAATTAAAAAAACTATGAAGAAATTGGAAAAAGGAATATATGAACTTTTTTACAAATAAAGTAAAAAATCTTCAATAATATTTATGAGACTGGTTTATGATAATGTTATGTTTTTGCAATTGCGTTTTAGATATGAGACCCGCTACTATCTTCTCGTTTAAAACTCGAAAGAAAAGGTGAAAATCTTGCTTAGATACCCAAGTTATTTGCAACATGAAATTCTACTGAATACGGTCCGGTATATATTAACGTATTCGGGGCCCGTTTATTTGGACGTATTCCACGCGATGTACTGCCAAATCCTAACCGCACCTATAGAAATCAGCAGGTATGTACTGCCTGAGTCTCGAAAACTATAATTTTAGAGGGGATATTTTTTTGACATTTCTTACAAGTTGTAGGCAGTTTTATCATCTAGCACAAGTGCCAACGCCCGATGGCGACACAGAGTTCTTTCAAATACTTCGGGGGTTCTCCAAGGAGATACCTTGACACCATTCCTGTTCATCATTGCCTTGGATTACGTACTTCGTGAAGCAACAAGGGAAACACATATTGGTCTTAAACTTACTTCATGTCAAAGCTCCCGTCATCCAGCTACTTATATCACAGACACAGACGCCGCTGATGATTTACTACTCTACTCACAAACACACTTGATGTAGCACAGATTCTTATGCTAAGATGGATGATCAGGGAATCACGTAAAATATGGAACAATGATGAATTCTTTGTGAACTCTCTTTCTACATCTCCATTCACTTCCGAAATTTTGAGCAACATCGTCTAATTTTTATTTTTCTATTTATTTACTATTTTTCTATTTTTAACCAACTGCATAAATTGTAGCTCGTGAGGAGCGCACGAGGATAAATAACACTGCCGTGTAAAGTTTTGTAATTGCGTGCCGGGAATACCTCCGTACAACTGTATAAAATAAAATAAATAAAAAATAAATGCTTCTAAACAGCAGGAAAAGCAGTAGTCTTGCATGTTAACTACAAAAACACAGAGCTTATGTTCTACAACCAACCGGATGGAATCTTAGAACAGAAGGAAGCCCGTTGACACCAGTACACGACTTTAGATGTATTGGCTCATAGATTAAATCTACCCAAAAGGACATAGAAAGCAAAGATATGTCAAGCTTGGAATTCACTAAACAAAATGGATAGAATTTGGAAATCCAGCTTGCAAGATCGACTTAAGGTTCTTTTTTCGTGCGACAGTTTAAATTTGAAATATGAGTGACAAGCTGGATGTGGTCTATACAAAGCTGCTGAGAGCTGTACTCGGTGTATCTTGGAAAGATCACAAAACGAACAAAGCGGTGTATGGCAGTCTTCCAAACGTCACATGAACTATTGCGTGTGAGAAGACTGCAGTTAAGAGGTCGAAGCTGGAGAAGGAGAGACGAATTGATCAGCAAAGTACTGTTATGGGAACCAAAACACAGCCAAAGGAAACGTGGAAGACCTGCAACCACGTATTTATATCAATTGAAACATGATACCAGTTTGAGCGTGTAAGAGCTCAAAACGTCTATGACAGACAGGGAAGAATGGGGAATGCTATATTCAATGCAGTTTGAGCTCGCTCGAAACAAGAGGCCGTTTACATAAGAATTTCTTTAACGTAACCATTAACTGTAACCACATATGGGGTTTCCTATGAGACCGAAATAAGTTATTCTTTTCGGGTAGTTTTGAGTGGTGACTTCACCCGAAATGAAATTCTCATGTACAATTTTTCGGCGTATCCAGAAGTACGTCGCTCTTGCATGAGTAGAAAAAAATGACTTGGGAGTCATCAAAAAGTTATTTCGTAATGATTTATTGCAAACAAAATTACATTTAATGACTTTTAGAGGCCGTTTACATGAGTCTCAATTCGGGCGAAAGAGTACCTTTTCCCTACGAGTAAGAAAAAGGTCCTTTTTCGCATTATTCTAGTTTTCTATAGAAACGCTTGTTACAAGTGTTTGGAAGAACGACAAATCGAGACAATATTTTGCTTGCTTAAACAAACACTTGTAACAAGCGTTTCTGTAGAAAACTCGAAAAGGCGGAATAAGACGTTTCTCTATATGCTACGGAATCTAAATTTTTACGATATAAAAGGAAACGTGATTTGAATAATAATTAAATAAGAATTTCAGTAAATGTTGAGGGGAAAACTAGACAAAAAATCTTAAAGAACGTATGTCATCACTTTTACCATCTTTTATTTAACAAAAATTGTCATAATTCTTTTTAATTTTCGCCATGTGAGGAAATAAAAGAAAGTATGTTGAATGACGGGTTGACGTCATTTCGTTGTCTATAAAACTAAAATTATACAGTTTACTTTCTATCTTTGTTTATATTGTCTCGACCATTTCCTTACAACAATAAACAAAAAGAACAAAATTCTATCATATTTTTAATCAAAATAAAGCAGTCTATCCTGCATTAAGCAAGGCAATTATAGTTAGTCAAGCCTGGTTCTTTTAAGAATCCTCATACGACCCTTTCGGCTCTTAGATTGCGGTAACAGATTTGCTGACGCTAGCATTTCTAAAGAATTTCCATAAAGTTCCTAGCACGCATTTGTCGATAACTTTTGATTGAAAATCATTTTCAGTTAAGTTTGAAGGTTCTGAAAGCTAATAGGCATTGGTTTAGAGAATCTTCTGTCGAAATTCCAATTGTTACGGTTAAAGGCAACCATTTTTTTACAGCAAATATGGCAAAAAGAGATATATTATATATATATATACATGATATATAAGAGAACATTTTCCTCAAAGATAGTATAATTTCGAAAACCCAAAATTTAACACTTAACTCCAACTGCTTTAATTGGTACTTGGCCCGGATAAGGCTATAAATTTGTTTTAAAGGATATCGTAACTTGTTATTTTTCCTCTTATTTATTCTGTCAACTATGGATGTGGTACTTTTGTCATCCCTTAGGATTTACGTCAGCTGATAGTGATGATGATGCTGTGGAATAAAAATAAACTATTTTAAAGACGGTTTCTATATGTATATGGCTATTAACAATTACCAGTTTCTTCGTGCATGTGTCCCAGAAGTTCACGCTATGTGTGACATTCGTGGAAATCAACAAGTTGGTAAATGCCGTTTTGGAGGGACTTCAGAAGAATGATAATTTCCTTACATTACATTGAAATGTTTCTTCTCGAAGCATGAAAAATGGTCTAAGAAGTACACCCTGTTTCACTACGACGGTGACATTTTTGAAATCCACCGGAGATGCAAAAACATTTCGGAAAAATCACCATGAATGACGGAAAAATGCAAACCGGGGTACAATTTTTTAAAAAAAATCTCCATTATTATTCAAAAATCTTTATTTCCATGAATAAATTAGAGCGAAGGATGGAGTAATAAAATCTCTTTGTACCCACCAGGGAATTTTTATGTTGCAGTAGATAATTGCCGGGGAATCGGTGATTTTATAGACTTTTGTACAGGGGAAAATAGATTTGCAAAAATTCATGATATTCGTTGCAAGTTGGGTACATCATATTTTTCCATTTATTAAATCCAAGGATAATGCACTTTTTACCCTGGGGAATGATTTTGAGGACAAATTTTAGGCACATTTTTTTTTGCCGGGGAGGGTGTCCTACCGGCTTAGGCGAGCTACGGCCAGTTCAAAAGTTACGGTTACTTTTACCAATTCCTTCATCTAACTAACTTGATAGCTGAAAAGACAGGAAAACATTTGAAGGCTTCCTTAAAAGCGTTCTTATAAAAAAACAAACGTGTAAGTTGAAGGATTTCTGTACCATATTTGAGTTTGCTGATCCAGAGTCAAATGGAAACCAGTTTTAAGATAATGAATGAATCATCATGTTTGTCATAATCTTGCTATGGATTGCTCTCCCTCACACCTCTTAATTAAATTTTCTTCCAGCAAAGGCGAATTACTATTCAATGAAATAAACAACAGAGTGTAAAATAGTCCATTATTGTTATTAATGCGTGTGGATCTAGATAAGTATACATAAAGCAAGTTACAATGGTCTGATGAATCTTTTTTTTTTAGTTCATGAAAATAGATTACAAGAAAAATGAAAATTCTGTTGCTGCTTTTTCTAATCTTGCCAGCAGCAATCTTGGCAAAAAGGTAAGAACAGATTATTTAGCACACGCTTTTATATAACCAGGAAAACTTTTTCGAATCTATTTCTTAAAGAAAAATCATAAGATGAATTTGTCCGCGGGCAATAACTCCAGATTGGCTTACACTTGAAACTTGCAATTTGGTGAGGAATAGGCTGACATAACACAAATTAAAAGATCATACTGAACAAAAAATGCTAACTCACATATCTTACTTTTCATGAGTTACCTTTTGATGTCATCAAAAGTTTCGATTTTTGGAAACAAATTTTTTCAATTCGATTCAATTCGTGTGTCAAAAGAAATATCTTTCGTAAATATGCTACTAAACTTGCAAATCAAGGCCTGAGGCACCAGAGGGAGGCACCAAAACCACAAAAATATGGCGTCTGTTCCATTTTGAAATATGACGTCTATCATGATTTTCTTACATTCAGCAGGATAGTGGATTTTAAAAGTCATCTATGAAAATTATAAGGCCATACCAATTTGTATGAAAAAATATGCAAATATATGAAGTTTTCTGGAAACATTCATTACACCTAATAAATATTTGATCATAAGGGTTGGAGTCCATCTCAACAAAATGTTCTTGGATTTGGAATTGCACTCTCCACCCTACAGATCTTCCATCTTCTGAAATAAATATTTGTTAAAGGGATTCCGCGTTGTGAAATAATTTTTCGATGTGGTAGAGCTCAAAATTTTCTTTAGTGAGTCTATTTACAACTTTGAATTTTTATTATTTTTAAAGACGAATAGTTAACTTCCTTATATGGAAAGTAAAAGTGGTTGTTTTCCTTATCAGAAAGTTATATCCCTAATTATCGAGGATTGAGAAGAACTTTGATTTATCTCATGAACAAGAAAAAGAGATTGAAACACTGCAAAAACTGCAGTGAACAAAATTTCAAGATCTGCATCATATCAAAACATTATTTTTCATCACAGAATCCCTTTAATCGTTGCAAAATGAAAATAGACTTAAATTTATAATTTATTCGAAAACATCTTGTACAAATTGATTTTCAAGTTGACTGAATTATATCATCAACAATTTAAATCTAATAATGTGAAATCGCAATAATAAAATAAGTGAGGGAATTATGTCAATATCATCAAGGGGTTCAAAATGTACATCGATAATTATTTTTTAAAAAGCATACTTTGATTGAAAAATCGATACCGTGCAACAGCTGTAAAATCACCGAAACAAAGCTGCAGGGGCGGATAGAGACTATGTGAAAGTTGTAATTTCACACAGTTAAGTAGTCTAAAATTACCAAAATCGGGAAAGTCTTATAGACATTTCGGGAAGAATCGGGGAAATTTAATCGGAAAATCGGAAAAATTCGGGATTTTCACATGGTGTTTTGAAGACTCTGTATCCGCCCCTGAGCTGGTGATTTGCACAAGTAGAGGTCTTCGAATAGACCATAGCATCAGAAACTTGAGCGGTTTCGCGTTTTACACTAACCGCATTATGATGTGAAACTACCTTAGATTAAATGCAAAGCTTTTATCATTGTTCTCCACGCCTGCACGAATGGCGGCCAGTTAATTGAAGTAAATATTTATTAGGTCTGGTACAGGCTAGTAAGTAAAGAAGAAGATTTAGGTGAAAATGAAAGTTTAGGTTATTTTCAAAATTCACCTGAAATATACCTGTACAGGTAATTTTTTATTAAATCAAATTCTTGATGAATTATTATTTCATAATGATGGAGATGATCAAAAAAGTGCGAATGATTTTGGCCAAATGACAATGTTGATAAAACAGTAAAAATTGTATTTCAGAACATATTTGGTTGCAGTTCCACGAATCATATACCATGACAGCCCCTCTACTGCAGTTGTGACCATTTCAAGTCTTCCTGCAGATGCCACAATTACCATCACTTTGGAACAAAAAAGAAAAAACCGTGGCACATTCTCAAAAGTGGTTTCATCATCAACCACCAGTCAGATTGTACACGTCCCGTTTACGTTGAACGATGTAGCAACTGGAAATATAAAGTTTAATATCAAATCTGAAGGGGGACTCCAGTTTTCTCATTCGACCAATTTACAAGTGGAGCATCGTGCACATGGGTTGTTTATACAAACAGACAAACCGATGTACAAGCCAGGTGGAAAAAGTAAGTTTTTGACCAAATGAAATATTAATTTATCACATTTCAGTGTTTCAATTTTCCATTGGTTTGAGATTCTTTCTCGTTTCTTGAGACAGCTTCCTGGTACATGGGTGTTATTCCTAGGTCTTTACTAAATACACCTTTCTCCGAACTCAGTTTGCATATGCGTACGCAGACTTAGTTATCGTTTTTGGTAGGTAAACAAATCGTTAAATATTTAAAATTGCTTTTGGGAGTATCTAGATATAATAGCAAATTGGTGCTTATTTCTGATTATTCTTTAATTGGTCATAATAATGTATGAAAGCAAGCGTTTAATTAGTCTATCAAATAAACCGCTCCGGGCATTTTGCCCTACTTCTGGTCTATAGGCTAACGTCCAAAACCCAGTAAGTTGAAATCGCAAAATGCGGAGCATGCGCAATAACTATTTCTACCATAACAATAGTATCACCAAAACAACATGGAAAAAGAGCCAATCAGCGTATCTATTTTTAACAATCGAAGTTTAATGTTTATAATTTCCAGACTCCTAACTTACTCGGTTTTGGACGTTAGCCGATAGGCCAAGAGTAGGACAAAAAAGCCCGGAACGGTTTATCGGACAGACTAGCGTTTAATATGCTTTAGATTTAACGATTTTATTACCTACCAAAAATGACAACAAATACTGCGCGCGCATATGCAAACTGAATTCGGAGAAAGGTGTATTGTCAAAGGACTGTTAAAAAAATTGCAATGAATAAGGGAGAAAAAAACCATCCACACCATCCATGTGTATTTCATTTTGTTCTTGCAACTTCAATTTTGCAACTCGCCTATTACCATGCTAATTAAAGCTTTTAGCATGAATAGCTATTGAATAATTATCAGTCAAACAATTGATTTAAGTCCCCCGTTGACATGCGCAAAATGAATTTATTCTTTCATGAATTTGGTTATTATTTAAAGATGAGACTTCTTACTCTCACGTCAGGAATGGGCTTTTCCAGAAAGGAAAACATCCCGCATGTTGAGAAGGTCCACTTAAAAAAGTTGGCCCCCTCTGAATTTCATGCACTTTTCCCAGACCCCTGTGGAAATTCCACTGGTCTTTTACACACCCCCTCGGAATTTCTACTTGCCAGGAAAAGTACCCCTTTGGAATTCCGCATGTTCAATCAAAAGGTACCCCGCTCGGAATTCCGACCTCCTCCCTCAACATGGGGGGGGGGGGGGGGGGTACGGATTATTTCCGGAAAAGCCCAATAAACGTCCCGTGACGTAAATTAATTTTGGAGAAAATTTCTACCAAAGACATGCTTATTCCAACCACCCTGTTTATTTCAATTGAAACTTTTCGGGACTATTTGGGATACTTTTTCCAGAAAATCCAGTATGATATTCCACTTTTATTGCAGCTATTATTATAAAGCATACACGAACAAAAGTTTACCTGGGCTCTAGCTTACTGATATTGACTTAGTTTTATATTCCAACTCCCTTTAGACCCTCATAAATGCTAGTGATAGAAGGATTGCAACAGGTTTTGAAAATTTAAAGAAAACATTTCACCCACCGTGTTTGTTTATTTTCAGCAAAATCCCATCCACCCCTTTTATTTTTTTGGGAAATATGCTCAGCTAACCCGTTTATTCCAGCTACCCCTTTTATTCCGGGTAAGAAGTACTCAAATATCATTATATATTGAGTGTTTGTGAAGTATTTTGCTGTTGCAGTTTGTTTAGTAAGGGTGGTTAATCTTATTTCAAATTCCCCATACCTTTTAACGTTTAAGATCATTTCGCTGCACTATAACAAAATTACTTAATTAGTTTTAAAGTCATGAGCGAATTCTTGACAAAAAAGCATGTAATTCTAAAAAGTCAAAGTCTAGAAAATTTAGGTACACAGCTCATAAACTTGATGAAATATTAATTTCTTTCAGTCCGCTTCCGTGTTGTTGGCGTGGACAAAGATCTCAAACCCTTCGATGCTGAGACAGTAACATGATTTTGAATTATTATTTGAGCGCTTGCTAAAGAAGTGGAACAAATTGAAAAGTTCTAATAAAGTTCTGATGTTGCTTCATAAGGCACCGTTGTGAACAGATTATTTCTTAGTCTTTAGCGCACGTATGGAACTAGGCGTGCAAAGCGGTAGTAGGAATTTCTCGGCGTGAAAATGTGTTTTATTTCTTTTGCAGTGAAAATCTCTTTATTGCAAGTTATTTAAATATAAGAGTTGAATTACATTATAGAATAGCATAAACTATTGTTCATAAAAAGCAAGATCTCATATGAAGAACAAGCTGGCCCAGCTAACCGAGATTTTGCGTTTTTCAGGCGAGATCTTGGAAGGTCGGCTGGTTTTTTCTCATATGACAATTCCAATGCGCATGTGTTATTTCTAAAACGATAAAAAAATCCAAGGAGATACGAAAACTTTTTTCGTATCTCCTGAAAAATCTAAACAATTATCACGTGACTAAATCACAACTTTACTGACTTTTTAAAAAAGAACGAGAAAACCTAATATAAACACAAGAGAATTTCAGCCCTGCGAACCGAGTCAGCCCTGATAAGTGGGAACGACACGAACAACCCCTAAGTTGAGCAGATATAACAGACTATTTTTAAATATAAATGCACAAATTTTTGAATACTTTTAAAAAAGATGAGTGCCTGAAAAAATTAATTCTTGAAATGCGTATTACAAACCTTTTGACTTTTGTCCATCACGTCGTTCTGACCTCCAAATTTCTTGTGTCTGCAATATTAGATATGTCTGTTTGGGTCCCTATGACTTGATATAAACTTGGACGCTAAAAGATTTATGAATCTGTCTAAATTTACTTTTGTCGATACTATCGCCCTACCTTTAAAGGACTATTGTAGTGTCTATAATCTATATCATGATTTATCTTTTTTATAGAAACTGGATGAAATTTACATTCAAGTATGTATCAGTCAATTTTTCAATGATCAGAGGATTAGTTGTCTTACCAAGGAAAAACCGTCGGGGGATTTAGTTTAGTCGCTTGGTTGGGAAAAGCATCACAGTGGACTCTCTTTAAACTGGACATCCTATAAGGGGGGGGGGGGGGATTCCATCATAATATGGATAGTAAGTCAAGGAACAGAATGATTTGCAGCCAAACCTTTTAGAAAGTCTCTTTAAAGTGGAAAACTTACAAAACGAACAGTTTTTTCTGCACCAAATGATTTCTGCACCAAATGAAATTTTCCCTTAAATTGACGCTCTGTGAAGCAGACATTAGATGAAGGAGACTAGCTTCAAGAAATTATGTACTAACTGTCATCATTTATTTTCGACCTTTAACTATCTTTTTTCCAAAATTTAAAAAATTATCTCGCTATTGTTTCCTGTCCTGTCTATAGCTTTCTCTGTACCTAGAAACAGTATTGGGGTATGCAGACCTTATCCTGCTTGCGGTTTTTATATGCGTAAATGTTATTTTTAAATTACGTCTCTAAAAAGCGGACACCTTTCTGAAGCGGACACAATGCTTTGCACCGATGGTGTCCGCTTTATAGAGATTCCACTATAGTTTGATGCGATAATCGGCGACATCATTATAAGTTTAGCTTGTACCTGGCTTTGTAAGATTAAGTTATTAAATTCCAACTTTAAACATGTGCTTTTTAGTTTCTGTCGGAAGTCAGAAACCAAAAACATTGTTTGAGATGGTCCTATAGATTCACTAGAACAGATTTTTCGATACTTTGGTTGAGATGGTCCTATAGATTCACTAGACTAGATTATTCGATACCTTGTATTATATAGGTATTACATTTTCCTTTGAATACTCGATATGCCAGAGTACTTAAGTGAATAAATCCAGCGACAAAATCACTTATGGGTATCGAATACTGTGACCTCGTGAAGTGAGCAGTAAAAAATGCTTGGTTCTATACTAGGTTGATGCGGCAATTAATAAATAAGCAACAAACGAAATTTTCCTTTATAAATAAGCAAGCAATGATCTTGTTTTAATTTGAAAAAAAATTTGTTAACTATACTCCCATCAGACATTCTTTATTGATTTCCGCAGCTGTCTATACGGTATAATACTCTACCGATTTCGTTTCAAAATGAAATCGTGGGATTAGAGACATCCAGTATAATAAGCTGCAAACCGGGCCGACAATATTAGCCGGTTTGCGATGTCAGGCCATTCATTTACCATTGACCTTTGTCTATTTAGAATCCTGCTGGATCAAGGATGATACAGTGGACAAACAAAAGTCTAGACCTTGGTAAGTGTACTTAGAAAGTTTTACCAGTATCGTATCAAAGATAGGTCGTGCAAGGAAGGACGAGGGGTGCTAAAGTCATTAAAGCGTAATTTTCTTTGGCATCAATTGACTAAACAATGATATTTCAATAAATTTGATGATTTGTGTCTCCTTGTGAAAGCGCAACGGTTCGTATCGTACTGGATTTCACTTTGCATTGTAAAGGATACATTGTTAAGTTACTAAATGGTTCTTTTGGGACAGAGTAATCTGACCATAACATAAATTTTTAACAGAAATAAGGATTTTTATTTGTTTCAAATTCCTTCTTTTGTGCGTCTTGTCTTAGAGAAATCTTAAGTCATATATGGGTTGGTAACTTGACCCTGTTTTCACCTAAGAAAGAAAGAGGCTCCAAAGTCTTTATGGTACGAAAGCTCAAAGAATTGAACTAGTTGAATAATTCCAGCAGATTTTCACTGGTCAATCTTTCTTTATTATTATATCGTAACTAAATTTCCATTTATTCCGTAAATATGGTGAAATTAGTGCGAAACAAAATTTATTTTGAACATTGCTTTATCTGTATCTTCTTTTGTTTCTTCAGGAATGGCCAGTTTTGAGTTACCTTTATCCGTAAAACCGGTTTTGGGAAAATGGAAAATCCTCGTCAAACCAGAAAACGTAAATACCACATTACTTTTATCAAGACATTCCACCCTTAGAGCATGAATAATGTATTTGCGACTTCGGTCCCACCCGCACCTATCCGCACCACTGTATTTTACCATACTCAGTACCCAGTACCGCTGTATTTTAAGAATATTTAACCGGTTTACAAAATCTGCCATAAATAAGTTAACTCCAGCCCATATATAAAAAATGGCCCCATTCTGAAAAGTAGTAATAGTCTTCTAACAAATAAAAAATGCGGGTAAAAATAAATAAAGCCCTGTCTAAAATATACAATATTGAAGTCAAGCCTAAAAATTTTAAATTTCTCGCAACACAACTTTTTTAACCAAATTTTGTAAATTGCTAAAAAAAAGTATAAGTGCCAAGTCCTTAATTATGAAAACTTTCTACATATGAGTAAGTTAACAAATAAGTAGAAGTCATAACAGTATAAAAGAAAATGGATAGATAGCCCAATCACTTACAATTTTCAGCTAGAAAAAAAAACATGCCATTTTGACTCTGCTCTGCTTTGAATAAACAACATTGACGCGCGATATCTCTCAATGTATACAACCAGGACCCACAATGTTTGGCCAAAAGAAAGTTTGACCAATACTGAGTAAGTCAAATTTAACAGAATAGAAAGGTTTACCGTAGTCCTGATTTTATACACTTTTAAATGTACCTATATTCAAAAACGTACGCCGTACGTC
Organism: Darlingtonia californica; assembly: GCA_032270445.1. NCBI lineage: Eukaryota > Viridiplantae > Streptophyta > Magnoliopsida > Ericales > Sarraceniaceae > Darlingtonia > Darlingtonia californica. The sequence goes on from JAUBWS010079743.1 coordinate 21,857, forward strand.
TTTCGGCCTGTGTGAAAGGTTTTAACGAGTTTTTTTATGTGAAGGATTTAGTTGAACACTTTAATGTTTTACATTTTTAATGAAAACTAATAAACTTTTAAACAGTGTTTAAATAATGTCATTTTTATAATTTATTGCAAAATTATCATTTGTTTTAATTGCATTTGGTGTTTTATCACATTTAGGGACTAGTTGTTCAAAAAACAATCGAAGTGGAAAAATACGGTAAGTTTTGTGAATTTTATGTATGATCGAATATGCATTAGGAAGGACTCTTATTAAAGTAAAACCTAACGTTAAATAGAAGTGCCAAGTAAGAAAATAATCAACTACCATTATAGCACTTGGTCTGAAGCTGAAGCGCTGAATTAGAACACTCAATATCTTCAGCAAAAGCTAGGTCACTCTAGCTTAGCACAAGAACAGCATTAAGACTCTTACGTTGCATTTAAGGTAAAAGTAATCTAGCAGGCATCAACTGCTCTTAGAACACACCCATATTTCCAGGAAGCTTGACTTTTCGGCCGAACACATCAAATTTACAAGTAAGATAGTTTTCGAAAGGTCGAGCACATGTAAATTTCTAGGAAAAACACGCCTTCCGAACAGATACTTTGCAAAACTTGGTGTAGATTATATAATAAATGGTAGGAATTCGAAATATTTTTCCTTATAATTAATAACTTTCTTAATTAAGTTAACTTATTATTTTCACTAGTATTGCCAAAGTTTCAAGTAGATGTCACTTCAGAACCTTACATTTTGTATGATGCTAAAGAAACCACTATCAAAATTTGTGGCAGGTGAGGTTTTGTAAATACAATGTAGAAGGTACTTTAAAACCAAAAACAGACATTGTAGGAGGTACTTTAAAACCAAAAACAGACAATGTAGACGGTGCTTTAATGTTTATTTAGGTACACTTATGGTAAAAAAGTCCGTGGAAAACTTGAGGTAAAGGTTTGCCCGAAAAGAAAACACAGATATTACAGAGACATGTTTTCCTCTATGTGCATGTCATTTAATCAAAAGGTAAAATTTTTCTACTAGAAAATATATTTTAAATGCACTCGATACATGGCTTAGTGTTAAAGAGCTAAAGAAAAAACTTCCTGTCTCATACCCTATGGAAATTCAAAACTCACTATGGCGATTTTAAGACAATATGAAACTTCACTGGGGTTACAGTTAAAACAAAAAAGCTACTAGCAGGAAAATTTAAATTATATTTTACTGCTGCTTTGGTTCTTCTAAAAAGTTCTTATTATGTGTTATGAATATTATTATAAGAAGCGGGGTAAGTATTTATAATGGAATTTGAAGTGGGGCGTTCAGATTATGCAAAATACAACCAGGGTAAATAATATTACATCATATTTCATATGTTTTTATAACTCGGGTGAGGAATTTTTCACTGGGGCAAAAGTTAAGGCTATTTTCGACTATTTTTTCACTGCGGTAATCACTGGGTGGATCGAACTGGTCACTGATACCGGGGCTGTTAAAAATATACAGTACGTTTCAAAACACTTGACAATATTTGACAACAGCTTTAAAATAGCCAAATACATAACTGTGAACTTACTAAAGTGTGATACAAAACAATAGCAGCAAGAAAAATTATTGCACTTTTCAAAAACAGTATCCATTACGTTCTTATAAATTTTATATCAACGTAGATCCATTTTTTATTATCTCTTTTAAGCGATGTGGTGTTTGTGAAAAAAATGAAAAAGAACCTAGATAAATATGATGACTGAACTATATTATCAAAAAATATACTTAAGACTTTAGTTTTACTTAAAATTTTGAATAAGACGCATGGTTAAGAACAATTCAGGCTCAAATTGGAGTAAAAAATAAGAACATTGAAACTAAGCAAAAATTATCGGGTTTCTCATAACTAAGTAAGTAAGTAAGTTGGAAAGGCCTAGTTTCGGTATCAACCGTACAGCGAAGGAGCCTATTCCCTTTCGATTGCGCTAGACCAGGGTGATATATTGCTGAGATGGAGCGCCACACCTGCCATCAGCTGTGCTTCAACCAGAAACCTTTCGACTCCGAGGTTAGCCTTCTACCGACTGAACTGTCCGACCTTTTCTTTAAATAAAATAGTGTAAAAAACTGGGTGCAATTTCAGTACCTTGATTTCAACCATTTCATTATAATTCTAGATTGACGGATGTGCTGAAATTTCTTACCCATTCAAAATGCTTAATAAGCGCCGCCAGTATCACCAGTATTCGTCTCGTTTCGTACATTTACAAGTTGAAGCAACGATTACCGAAGAAGGGACAAATAAAAAACAAAACACAACTCACAATACAGTCAAATTTTCCCCCAAGAAAGTTGTATTGAAATTTGACTCACCAAAATCATATAAACCAGGATTTCCATACAAAGTCAAGGTAACTTTAAATTCAATCTGGAAACGATGATAATGATGACAACCTTAGCCATAGCTTACAAAGTTTAATTTTGTATTTTTATAGTTAACGGCATCAACTCCTGATGGTCGTCCTCTTCAAGAAAATATCAAAGTTGAATTTGATATTCGGAAAATACGGAACAATCAACGGTCTCTGCTGGCTGCAAAATTTACGGAAACTGTAAGGAACGGTGTTTACGAGTTTGTCGTAACACCAGAGAGCGGAACTCATCGATACCATTATAATGCCAATTATAAGGTAAGTACAGTCAACGTCCGATTCAAGTAAGCCTACACTGGACCAACGCAGCGGTCCTGTTTGTTTCGCTTGTAGAGGATGGTAATGGATAGATCGTTGAACAAAGACTTCAATTTTCTTCTTGGTCATTTTTTATTCGTTATCTGTATCGAAAGGTAAAGCAATCAAAATATGAAATAGTTTTGTTGTTTACAATTTTTTATTTTGTGTAGCAGCCCCCCCCCCCCCCTGGAAACAGTTTTGTCGGCAAATCCTACTTATTCTGTACTTTGTCGGCAAAATTTTACGGGTCCACGTAGACCGTGCCCAAAACTTAGATTTCGTGTTAGAAATTTGAGATTTATCAACACTAATTTTTCGTCGGGAATGCGTTTTTAGCCAATCTAGAGGGATCAAAGTTCAAAATTTCCTCTCGCGCGTCGGAGCCCAACCATGGTGGGTCCTCCTACGTCACAAAACCAAGCAACTTCTATGCTCGTAAAAGTATAGCTTACATTGACGGAAAATTTTCAATATTTTATCGGCAAGTTTGACAATTACACCCCTCCCCCCTAGAAAAGTGTCTCGACACGGCCCTGCATGTTCACGCTAAAACTTTGGCAGAATTTCACATAAAAAATTTCGAATTATCTCGCAGAATTGGGAAAATAGCTGTCAATAAATCACTGACGAAGCCAATACTTTTTTCGGTTAATCGTTCATGATTCTCAGAACAATAATAGGTCAATTAAACTACAAGGACACCAAAACGAAACCTTTCGTGTTGATTGATTAGTGTCATTTGTGACCAGGCGTTAAATTGGTTTGAGCACGTATTTTAATCCTTTGATTCCTATAATTGTAGGTCAAATCAAAATCAGGGTACCAGACGACTGGCCAAAGCAGTGCATGGTATTCTCCAACTGATCGCTACGTGAAAATTAACAATATTGAAAACCTCAAAGTTGGTGATACAGCAAAGGTCAACGTGATGTTTTCAAGTAATTCATTGGGTGAGAAAGCGGTACACTATATGGTAGGTAATGGTTAACATAGGTATTATGATTTTGGCCGTTACTAAAGCCGGTTTTCCACTTGCGAATATTTCGTACGAAACAATAAGTTTATGACCCCTCATTGGTTTATGATGTTTTCACTAACAAAATAATTGCGAGTGGAAAACCGGGTTTACAAAGTGAAAGGGAAATTCAGCCAGATAAGTTACCATTGATCGAAATATGGCATCTTTGGAAATAGTGGGACTCATAGAAATCTCTTAAGTAAAACAAATTTTTAGCAATTTCTCTTTATGAAGAGAGGCAAAGGTATTTAACCTATGGAACAGGTATGACTGAATTGATTTAAACCTTCTGCAACCCTAGAATATATCATAAACTCACGAAATTTTGAAAGATGCAAGATTCTAATTTACTGCATAATAGAGATTTTTGACATTTTTAAAATCAATATGGTCCTAGTCAGAAAAACTTGACCCGACTTTTCAACATAGTTCCGTCGGTTTTTTCATGTATTTCATGGCGAAAAATGTTCAGGGACAACCTAGCGTGGAATTTCGTGCTCCTATTTCGATTTTCTCATAAAACAATGTATGAAATGTACAAAATATCTAATTAAATTTTAAGTTTAAATTCCTGAACAAACATTTGTTTACAGTTTGGCAGTTGATTTTAGAACCCCTGGTTTTCACTTAACCTCTAGTAATATCAGATCAATATAAATAAGGAAAGAGTCAGAGTCTGGTTCCCCATTAATATGATCCGTGTTAGCCCCCGAAGATGTAAATGTAATTAATTGTTGCAATAAAATTTTTCAACATAGCTTGTTTGTAGAGGAATCACAACTGAAGCATCGACAAGAAAAGTCAGATCATTGTCAACATATTTGTCGTTT
>JAUBWS010079755.1:0-12716 GCA_032270445.1 Darlingtonia californica
AATAATAACTTTTAAAAGGGAAAGTAAATAAGATGAACATTTTTTGATTTTTGCATGTATTTATTTTACAAGTCAAAAAAAATTTGCATTTCACATGTTTTAAGTTTTGCGAATTCAATAGGTTTTTGACCAAACTTGCACTAATTGGGTCAATTTTGGTAGAATCTATATTTGGTGTGTATTTAATTTCGCAAATTTGACCAAATTCCTAAAATTTGCAAAAATTAGTATGAGATATGTTCAAACTTTCAAGATTAAAAAAAGTTATTTTCTATACTTCAATTTTGTTTCTTGTTGTGGAGGTAGCATCAAATCTGCATTGGGTATCTATATTATTCCAACCATTTTAGTTTAAGTGTCCAAAATAATTGATACTGTCATCGATTATTTTCAATTTTATCTATGATTAATGTATCTTTCGACTGGTCTGTTTGTCTGTCTTTCCCATATTGTTGTTTTCTGTATTGTCCTATAGCTTTTCTGTTTTTTCTATTATTTACTAACGAGCATGTGTTATATTAATTTTATCTCCACCAGCTATTTCTATCTTTGGCAAATTTTCTGATTGTTTCGCTCGTTTACCATAATTATACAACAATTAAAAGTGTATTTGTTTTTAGACTTTTCTTGTTAATATTAAACCTGTAACATTCATAAAATGGAGGACATTTATTCAGCTGCTAGAGAAGGAAATGTTAAATTTGTCAGGACGTTTTTAGAAAACATTGAAAATGATCTAAATGAAGGGTGAGTACAACTTTGTATTAATTTGATTACTACAGAAGTTCTGCAGCACTTTTATCACAAATTGTTATAAATCTTATTTGTAATCTATCTCTCTTGTCAAATCTGAATCCTTTTATTTCTTTTTATACTTTCTTTGTGATTCTGCGCTACCTTATCTTAATATTATTTTCATTGGTAAACTTTTCATATCACACGCTGAAAGTTACTTAGATTTACTGTACGAATTAATTACAAAGTATTTCATATAGGAATATTTTTCAAATATGAGTTTAACAAAAAAGATTGTTTTTTTAGAGATGACCATGGGTTCACCCCATTACACTGGGCATGTAGGGAAGGTCAACTAGTTGTTTTTGAAATGTTAATGGCTCGTGGAGCTCGTCACAGTTCCAGAAATGATGGTGGCGATACTCCACTTCATTTGGCATGTGCACATGCAAATAAAGAAATTGTTGTAAAAGTAAGAGTATTGTTTATGTTTCACCATATTTAATGCCATGTCTATGCCTTGGAGATATTTATGATTTTATTTCAATGAGTTAGGGATGGCTGCTTCCCGGTATATATAAGTGATAAAGCGCTAGGTGTCAACCCAAGGTTTAAATGTCCTATTAATGGGACAAAAGTTAGTTAAGAGTTTCGACTGATCTGAAACTTTAAAAGAGCTAGCATGTTGTTATTATTGTAGCTTTACATAAAATGTTTGACCAAAGTCTGCAAAACAATTTGCCTTGCAGCACCATTTTCATTATAAGGAGCCTGCTCACATCCACTGCGGTACCGTTGATCTCATTCAAGAGAGCGGTATCTTTTTTATCAGTTTCATAGAACCCCAAAGAAAGTAAAATTTCTTTTATCTTGAAAATAACATGTAATCAAAACTTGATGTGACAGTGTGATTGACGCTCCTAAATTTTTGCGAGGTGCATGGTATTGCAGAAAAACAAGGCTTTTTCAGATCAAGATCCCTGAAGTTTTCATTTTAACATATGGAACTTTATTTGTAGTTGGTTCAACACAAAGCCAATGTCAATTTATTGAACGAACATGGTAATACACCTCTACATTATGCAGTATTTTGGAATCTTGAAGGTATTGCTGTGGTAAGTTAAATTCAAAGTTTTTATACATAACCTCCAAGGCCTGAGTAAATCGAGCAAAACATTTTCTTTATACTATGTAGATTATGTAAGTCTCCTTGTTGATATAGATAGTGTTTAAAATTTGCTTAATAGAAAGCCTCATCCATGTACTCATGGTGATTAGAACTCATATAAAGATTCAGGCCAGAATCTTTTGTAACCGTAATGTTCGAAATTTGAGTTTTGTTGGTCCAGGGTATAGTTGAAATATGGTTCTTTTATGCTGGACTTTATTTATCTATTTTGATTTCGACTTTTCGATTTTTAGGAGCTTGTAAACAATGGAGCAATTGTTACACAATGTAATCGATATGACGAAACTCCATTAGACAAAGCTACTCAATTCCTGAGGAATCTGATGAGAGGTATAAATAGTCATTATTTATTGTTGGGTTATGAATCCGTATTTTAACTGATTTTTGCTGGACTTCACCAAATCTACGATGGCATTCCCTCCTCCAAAATCTCCTGAAGAGAATCCCCTTAACTTGAATTTCAGAATGGTTAGAAGTTATTTAATTTGCACTGTTACTATTTTAGTGTGTACTTCCAGCTAAACAGTTCAAAAGTTTCAATAAGCGGATCTGAATTAAAGTATACACTATGGTATTTCATTTGTTTTTTAGACAAAGCTAAGCAGGGTGGACAAAAACTTGAAAGAATACACTTTGAAGGTAATATAATTTTTATTATTACAATTCAGCATTATTGACTTGTGAGTAAATCTCTCCAAAAAATTTCAATTTTTGATACTTTTTTTATTTTATAGAACCGAAAGGACTCAACAGTAGCAGTAAGTGCAAACTTTTGTTTCACGTCATGACTCGTCATTTTTGTCAATCTTTTCTGAAATAGGTTTGCAGGAGAAATTCGATTTTTTAAATATTTGCATTCGTCTCCGCCCGTTATTTAGACAAGAAGATATCTGTATTCAGATGTCTTGAATTTTTTGTCTATAAATAGACGTTTCTCGAATTTTGTTGCATAATCGATTTGTGACTGCATCTCAAATTTCAAATTGCCAATTTTATAAAAAATTCTTTTGATTAAAATAGCATACTAAAGTGAGTGAAGTGTCAAAATTTAAAAGTAGATGAGAACTTTTTATTGAAGAGACAGGCCCACAAAAAAGCGCGTTTTCAGGAAAACGAGGCGGAGTATGGTTTTCAAAAAATTTTAAGAAAACGTTCTGAAAACGAAAAAATATATAACTTCTGTTCTACTTATGAAATGATAATGAAATTTTGAGGATGTCACAAGCCTCGAATTAAGCGTGCGCGAATCGCGAATTGTGATTGATTTTCGAATTTGCGATGAAGTTGAGATTATTTTAAAGTCGCGATGGCTAAATAGAAAATTTTTTTGCCTGCCCCGGGCCATCTAATCGCTCGCAAAATTTTCGCGAAATTACTTTTTCACGTTAATTTGAGGCCTGGAACTATCACATTTTTAAAACTGTTGTATCAATAAAATTTTAAATGATTCGCTATTTATAAAATTTAAAAGGTCTAACAAGAAGAAAAATGATATGAGGATTGATAGGTTGTCGAGTACCCTTAGGTCTTTAATAAACGGGTGATGTGGAATAGTGGGTGGGGGGGGGGGGGGGTTAGAAAAACATAACAAGTGGTTGGGACGTCTGGTAGAGACCTGAGAGTAATAGATTTGAAGCCATGTAAATTTCATGACCTGAATCATCGAAATATCCAGTGGACCTACAATATGTTTGCCATAATCCACCCTAAAAATTAACCTGAACATTAGTTTTTTTCCTAAGTTTTCCTAACGTTGCAACAAATGTTTAACAAGGATACATGTAGTATATAATTAAAAAAAAATTGAATGATAAAAAAGTGAGGTTTAGAAGGTGAGAAAAATACCCTCATATTATTAAAAATCAGCCTATTTCGATGAGGTCACTTGCGTCTCGTGCTATCATTATCCAAAACATTGAAGTGACATAAGGCTACAGTGGGATACATATTAGGACATAAAGAAAAACAGAAACTATGAAACTGACTTTCTCATTATTCCAATTGTTTTTCTAGATTTTGACTATTCTACATTGAAAGGAAGTAGCACGGGTATTGATATTAATGAAATTCATTTAATGGAGCGTATTAGTGAAAGTGTCAGTGGTGAGGTACGATTTTCGATGGGTGTTTTGTTTTTAAATTTTTAAGTTTTTGTCTCCTACACGTTTTTTATGCAATGCAGCAATTCGCTCAGAGCCTTGATCCCAGGCTCTATTCTGGCCAAAATCAACGAAAAGCAACGGGTTGTTTTCTTTTCATTCGTATTTTTGAGGCAGCCCTAAAAAAGTCATGTGTTTTAAATTTTTGATCAATTTGAACAAACAGAGAAAATCTTATATGAGGTGAAAACGCTAAACTGATAAATAGATTATATAACCGTTAAGTTCAGGCTTTCCCGGATGTAGCCCTGTTCACCGGTTATTATTGTATCAGTACTAAAATATGCCGAAAAATGTTCCATTGCTGAGCTTAACATGAAGTTTTCCGTGAGTCTACTGTTCATTCTTAATTGCTATAGAAAGAAAAAAGATTGTTTTTTGCAATATTTAGCTCTAATTTGATAACTCTATTTACCATTTGCAATGCAGTTGTTCAAAGGAGTATGGAATAATGCGCCAATCGTTGCAAAAAAACTTAAAATATACGGGTACCACAAAAGATTGGATCTGCATTTCAACGAGGAGTATCCGAGGCTGAGGTAAAAGTTGTTTCCGTTTTTCGATTCATATGTCTTTGTTTAAAAACTTAAAGTGAAAAGTTTTAATCAAAAGGAGAATTTACGCCACATAGATATTTTTTAGATACAAATAACATTGAAGCATAAAAAGCCATACACTATCAATTACTTTGTGAAAATATCCTGCATATTTTTATGCTTACCCGAAGATGGACAGTCTTTGGGGAATTTCGCAGACAGAGGGTGTCATTTACGTGACAAATCCTTACCAGACTATAGGTAGTCACCTACTATGCACCAAGCAGGGACACACCTGCTGGTTGGGCAATGGCCCGAAAACTCATATCACAAAGTGTAGTGTGCGTTTGTTTATGTGTTTTTTTTCGAATCCCGTTTTCATAATCAACACGACTTCAACTTTTTTTTCTTTCGCAATTTGAATTACCTGTTTTTTATTATTTTCCACATAGAAATGTGTAACGTATCATTGCTGAGAAATAGGACTTTAATATTTCATGTTTTCTTCCTTATAGAATATTTTCACATCCCAATATCTTACCTGTCATTAACGCGGTTACCAAGCAACCAAATCTGATGGTGATTAGTCAATACATGGCTTATGGTTCTCTGTATGACATCCTACATGAAGGTACAGGTACGATGCACAAACATGTACCTGTCGTTTAATCTCACTTTTCTTTTTGAGCACACTGCTCGATCGTTTTTCACTTATTTGTAACGTCGCCTATCTGAAAGTTTGTTCATCGTCATCCGCAATGCTCGAATATCGCTGGCAACGGCTGCCAATATTACCGTGTTTTGATTAGATGAAAGTAAATTGAATTTTTTGTAAAAATCTTGAGTCAATATCCGAAATAGTGTATTAAAATATCTAAATATCCTGTTATTCTGTGACAAAAGCACGATCAACAAGCTTTCATATGAGTGGCCTTTTGGTAGGTAAGACGTCAACAGTGAATATGATATTTTTTATTTTTTTTATTGTATTACGCTAACATCAACAAAATCATGCATGCATTTGAAACTAAAATATTGTGACTATTCACACGAGCTTGAGTATATCTATAGTATCGATAGTTCTTTAAATGGATTAAATTTCGCGGATGGGGCCATATGTTAAATGCAACCATTTCGTATGGACTTGAATTAGCAGATGTACTAATGTCACTCTTCTTATATATACATATAATTTAACTCGTGTGGACAGTCACATTTTTAGGATTGAGCACTTCCAATCATCCATATACATGCACTGCAACTTAGTTTTTTTGTTGATTTTATCCTCATGATTATGTGATTATATATCGCATACGTGGCTTTGCCGTTTTGTTAGAGATGGTTCAAATGTTACTTGTTTGGAAGCCAAAGCCAAAATTTATGAAAAAGATGTCTTAATCACCAGCTTTATAAGTAGTTCAAAGCGATTTAAATGTTGAGCATTTTTATTGAACTACACAAGAAAAGTTAACATGATTATGACTTTGTTTTTACAGTACTTTATATTTATGTTAACCCTCTTTTACACCTGTTTCCAATCGACCATGTGCATTTAACTCCGAGCATAGAGTTTGCATTGCAAGCGGAATTCCTCGTTATACCCGAAACAGCAGTGGTAATCAGGAATGGTTTTCTGGGGCTTAGCATAAATGCATCTACTCCCATTCGAAGTTATGTTGAAAGCGTTAATTTTTGCCTTAAAACAGAAGCGCTCTCTAAGTGCGTAATAAATGGTACTCATTTACCCTCACCGCTATCGATACTGTTAAAAAGTTTTAAAAAAGTTAAAAAGTTATAATCGGGCTCACTGCGTTGTTTTCAAATTATCATTTTAATTATTTTATAGGTATTGTTGTAGACCAGACACAAGCTATTAAGTTTGCCTTAGATGTTGCTATGGGAATGGCTTATTTCCATAGCTTGGAACCACTCATTCAAAAATACCATCTCAATAGTTTCCACGTGGTGGTAAGTTTAATATTAACTCATTCGAAGCGAGTGACCCGTACGGTGATTCGTTACATTTAGACCTCAACTTGGGGCTTTTTGTTTTCTTGAATAAGTTGACTCCTTTTTTAAAAACGTTTGTACTTGTATAAAAAATTCTATCTAGCTTTACACTTCCGACGTAACTTCAACCGTTATAACATACAGTAGACTCTCGATAAGTGGGGCTTTATACAAATCCCTAAAACATTCGTTATCTTGGACTACTGGTTCTGGTACCTTCAGAGCATTTTTCATAAAAAAACACTTTGGATAACAGGGGCATTCGCTAAATAGGACATTTTTTCATTTCTTTCTTGTACATTTTTACTTGGTCCCTTCAGAGTCAGTCCCACTTATCGAGAGTATACTGTACTAGAAGTTGCGGTAGCACAAATACCCTTCTTTAGAGAGGCTTGTGTTGGTGGTACTTTCTCTTAAATTGCGTTATTCACCGTTTTAATGCTTTTTCTTATCCGCAAAATACTTTTAAAAAACGCACTTATAATAAGTCCCCGGGGGTGGCACAGATAAGTAAACGTCACAGTTGTTGGTAATTTTTTCTTACTTTTAGATAGACGAAGATTTGACAGCACGTATAAGTATGCAAGATGTTCGATATACATTTCAAGATACAAGCAAAGTTTTTGCCCCCAATTGGATGTCTCCTGAAAGTACGACTGGAATATATTTGCCTTTTTGTTATGTCGCTACAAGAAATGAATTCCAAGAATTTTGTTTGCGTTTGCAACAGTGCTTGATTGCGAGGTTATTAAAAAGAGTAATTTGCGAAAATTAAGGATCGAAAAAAATAGTAGCTTTATTATTTCATAATTAAAGATACGTTAAGTGATCAAATATTCATAACCTGTACTAGAGTCTTTTCACGGAATTTTCATTTTTGCCTCTTACGGGATGGTCTGGTACTGACTAAAATATTCATTGCTATTTGGGAATTTGCTTCTATTTTATGCATTCCTTAGGAATGTAATTCGTGAATTTTTATTATTATTTTTTATTTATTACTATTCTGAGTAGATTTTCGGAAAGTAAGTGATTCGCGTATTGCAAAATTTTTTGACTTGTGAAAATAAATGTCCGCCAATATAAATGTCCTTAGACTGTACAACTTACAGGGTAATATTTTTGGCCGACAAAATTCGCCAAAAATCTTAAAACCTTTTGTCCACCGAAACCTATTTGACCAGTCGGCATATAGTATTATCATCGAAGATTTTGTGAATCATAAACACAAAAAACCACTTTTTCCCTTTCAGTGTTGAGATTAAACCCAGCATCAGTTGACCAGCGTTCCGCGGACATGTGGAGTTTCGCTATAATTATGTATGAATTAGCGACACGTGAAGTTCCCTACGATGACTTATCACCTATGGAATGCGGCATGAAGGTAAATCATTTTTAACCGATTCATTTAGCTTTTGTAAATCTTTTAACCTTTTTGTCGCAAAGTTGAAGGGGGTCTTCAGTGATCTGCTTAAATTCAAAATCAAAAGAGGGCAAGGTGCGCGTTGGATATAGCATTGAAAATCAGTCATCCTAATGCTAAACTCGGCTGTTTTAGTAGAGACTGGACCGATTCGCTCTTCTGGATTCGACTTCGATAAGATCGATATCTGTCTGTGGACAACCCATTAGCCATCAAGTTGGCCTGGGTTAATGAGTCTATCCACAATAAATATCAGTCAATGTACAGGTAACATCTGTATCATTAACTGTACAAGTAACATGTATACTCGTGAAGTTCATGAACTGTAGACGCTCTGTGTATACTTACTGGATTTTATATCCCTAGTATAGTAAAATAGAGTGTACAAAAATAAATTTTGGAAAGGCGCGTAGAGAAGGTGAAGACGAAGCCATCCGCGAAATTTTTATTTCGGGGAAACAAATAGTCAAATGGCTTCATTTGTGAATGTTTCTCATCCATTAGTGATCAGTATTCGTAATTTTCATCTTCAGTCTCGCATTGGTCTTTGTTAATGTATATAGATTTGTAGTGAATCCATCTTGATTTGAAATGTTGGGGGAATGGAACCGAACCATTCCAGTCCTCAATAATGCTTACTAATTTCTCTTCTTTACGGCATCGCTTTAAAAGAAGGATCTCTGCTTTTAAGCAACGTGCCAAAATGCAAATGGCGACTGCTACAGCTGTTTTAACCGTGTCGTCATCATGTCTCATAAGGTCGCATAGCTTGTCAACAAAGCCTGCTGTCGTAAATACCGCTTTCATACCCGGACAATACTGAGCGATACCGCTGATGTGATCGGCAGCCGTTGCTATGATATCTCCGGAAGAGTTCTCAAGACTTCTTTGTAGTATTTCAATTCCTATAATGGATGTCTCCACTCCACTGGATTCAGAGATGAAATCCCTCAAAACAATAAGTTGAAATGCCGCATTCACAATAATGTAATCATTACCTAGTTCCTCTGCGTAATTATAAAACGAAACGGGTAGACTGAAACGTCTCACAAACTTCTTTTTGTTCTCTTTGTCTAAGAGCATACAGGCTAAAACGTGGCTAGCCTTAGAACGGATCGCCGAATCGGTGTTGCTTAAATGCCTCAGGATTCCCGTAAGTGGTAGACCCACTTGCTCTGTTATGATTTTGGTACTGTTCGGATGACAGAGTAGTATATTGGATATTGTCTGGTAGACTTCCAGCTCAATCCATGGGTCATCTACTTTTGTACTCGCTTGTAGAAGGACTTGTATGCTGTTTTTTTCAAGTGCTATATTTTGTATCTTTTTTACCGGTGTGTAGCCGCGTTTAAAGCATATACACTGTATAGTTTTTAGAGCACTGATAATCATCTCGCTGGTCATGAGAATAGATTTTAAACTCGAGTTCAACAAATGTACAAGAACCGTTTCTCTTAAATTTACTGGCAGACAATGGTTACCTAGTCTCATGTGGACTCTCAGGAATTCCCCGCCATAGTGCTGTAAAACTTCGGACGAGTTACTTGTGGCGAGACTAAATACTTTGCTTAAATCGATGCTTCTTGCAACCAGGAGAAGTTGTTTGTGGTCATTACCTCCTATGTCCCATAACGCTTTCACTATACACTCATACAATGCGTCGTTTTTGATTTTTTTAATTTGCTGCGATAGGTTTTGAATGGCATTGCACTTAATGAAATACATTTGTAACTCTTTGTTCTCCTTTGTGGTGGTGCAGATGAGCTTGCTGATCTCCTTCGTAATGGATTTCGATTTTGAAGAGAGCAGGAGTTTCAACGGTTCGAAGATGTTGACTTCGATCAATTTCTTTTGTATGGATTTATTGCCATCAGAAAAATAGCGCAGAAATTTCAAAGCACTTAAGTGAAGTGTATCTGATTGTTTAGCTTTTAATATGTTGATGATATTGGTTAGCAGGTTGGTTTGCTGGAGTAGAAAGTTCTGAGTGTCAGGGTTATTTTTACTCCCTTGGAGGATAATATCGATTGTCTTGAGTAAGTTGTTTTCATCCTGACAAACCTCCATGTATTGAACGACGTCCACCATTCGTTTTCCTTTGATGACATTACCAGTGGATTCGCACGAGACCACGCGAGCGTGGAGGATGCTCAGAATATTATTCTGAAGACGTTTCTTGGTAGAGTTCACCAGCCTCTCTGTCAAAACTTCAAGCAGCTTGACATTCTTTGATTGCTCTAGCTTGTCCAGTTGTCCCGATAGGTTCTGTATAATACTAACAAGAACCATTTCAACATTCAAACTGTCAACAAGATATTCCGGTTTGTACAGAGCAAAAACCCATTCCAGTATGGTATGTTCCTTTGATTCGACGAGACTCGGGTCCTTAGTGAGGTCAGCAATGATTTTCAGTGCCACTAGAAGGTCACCACTATTCAGATAATCAATCTTGGTGTACTCGTTTAAATTTTCCCATAATGAGTCTCTTAAGTCGGGTACTTTTTTCATCAAATGCAATAATAGTTTATGTTGTCTGTTAACGAAAGCAATATCCATTGTGTCTCTCATTTCTGTGTCAGTTGCACTGACGTCGGCACCGTAAATCAACAAAGTGTCGACTGTTTCAATTCGCCCTTCCGAAAACGCCAACCACAAGGGCGTTACTTTCAGTTTATCTTGAGTCCGTACTTCCAGGCGGTTGGGTCTTTGCTCGATAAGTCTGCTTATGGTTTTAAAATAGCCTGAATGCGCTGCGTAATGGATGGGCGCCCAGCCTTTCTCGTCGTAATCTTCGAATTCCCATTTCTCAGTGTGGGCACTTCCAGCTCTCGCCATTTTTATTTCACAGCTGTGTTTGTT
Source organism: Darlingtonia californica (assembly GCA_032270445.1). Classification (NCBI taxonomy): domain Eukaryota; kingdom Viridiplantae; phylum Streptophyta; class Magnoliopsida; order Ericales; family Sarraceniaceae; genus Darlingtonia; species Darlingtonia californica. The sequence goes on from JAUBWS010079755.1 coordinate 10,912, forward strand.
TTTCGCTGTAAACTATCTGAAACTATTAAACAAAATAATTGTGCAGTTGAAATATGGAGTAGTAGTTTAAATATTCGATGACATGTTACACAACCAATTATGCATAATAATTGCCCTCTGGTTCCACCAGGGGCTGGCTGTTTCTTTGATGTTTAATTACCCTGGCAACAATGTATGCAATGATTTTGTTGAATAATAAAATACATCTTATTTATAAGCACAATGTGTCTGACATGTAGATGATACTCTTCTAACATAAGTTTGCTCTGACCAGCCTTAAAAGTGACCTTGATTTAAGTAAGTGTACAAAGTAATTTCCACCTTCTACAAAAATTGATGGAATACTCAAAAGACTTTCTTCCCTTGTAGGAAGTGTTGCAACAAGAAAAAGTACTATTTAGTCTATGAAAAACTTAAAATCATTTTGAATAGCCGTATTTATACGGAGACGAGTAGTTCTTCTTGACGAGTAGTTCGTATAACAAAAGAAATGTCTTTTTTTTTCGTCGCATTTATACTTTATACTTATAAATTGATAATTAGGACGATTTATTCGTCTTCGACTTTTAGTTCGTCTCAGTATAAATACGGCTAATCTTATGAATAATGTTTTTATTGTAAAATTGAAAGTGAAATTGTTGCATGCTGTTAAGGTGTCCATTACGCATAGATTTCTCCCTAAGTCTTTTGGTCAGTGTCAATACTAAAAGGATTCATGAAGATTATAAAAACTGTTAGTATAGTATAAATTTAATTTTCTAACAGCAGTAAATCTTCTTACTGTATAGTTTTCATTAAAAGTTATCTCATGTGTATAATTCAAATTTGAAATTGTCTTTCGATCTACGCCTGCAGCTATCTAGGATTCAAGTGCCGAAAAGTTTCAGTCAAAAAAAAATTAATTTCTAGATTTTGTAAAGACTCTATGAAATCATGCAGAGTTTTTTTCTCTGAATTTTTTTCTCTTTTTTTCAATCACAAATATAGATTAAAGTCTAGAAACCTAGCTCCACGACTGACCATAATGTTTACCTTCCGGAATCGATACTCCCGTGCTCAAACTACGACATTTTAAAACAACCGCAATATATCCACTTGAATGTGAGACTTTTTGAGAAAGTAGGATATAAGAGAGCTTGGTCTTAGTTATAATCAATCATTTGATGATTACACACTACTTGATCAAAATTTATCGCGTCTTTCTGTTTTTTATAATCAAGGCGTTGCGGCAGTTTTTCACATATCAATTTTGTAAATTGATCGAAAAGGGGTATTATAGTTCACATATTAATCGCAACCAAACTAAGGTTTGAAGTCTTGGTCTGAGTGGCTCCTCGATAAATCTTCAGGCCAAATTCAGTTAAAACCAACCAACGAAAGTTATTTACCATAATGATCTTCATGATCTTCAGATGCTAACCAGTTCTTTAGTTATGATGAAATTGAACTGATTTTTCATAGCAAAATAGAAGAAAAAAATCCTCTAAAAATCCCCCGAATTTCTGTAACCAGCTACTCAGACAGTTTAGATGAATTTCATGTGATGTCATGTATGTTTTATATGCCTCGCTTGCCTTATAACAAATTTCTTCAAAGTTTTGAGTGACAAATAATTTGCCTCCAGTTTCACCATATTTGTCTTGATCCATTTGTTTCCATGAGAAAACCTCAAAAGATAAACAAGACACACCAAAACATGCTGAAATCCAAGTATAAATAAAGCAGCCCCCGGCTGCGAAACTCAGCGCGACTTAACAGCTTTGCTGTATTGTAATGTGGCATGTAGTGAATAGAACTAATTTGTC
>JAUBWS010079766.1:0-12716 GCA_032270445.1 Darlingtonia californica
GACTTAAAAACTTAATATGCAATCAAGTGGTGTGAAATGGCTGTCCCCTCTCAATCTCGGTCTGTAATTTAGAGAAAATATAAGAATCTTTATACAGCGACGTTGTCAGGACAACTAAAAGCAAAACAGACTTGGCGGATATGGCGTGTTGCGCCCTTGCAACCACGAAAACCGCGAAAACCATTAAAACCAAAGTTGGGCCATCGTATGGGCTATATCCAGTGTCCACGTGGACGGGTGGAAGGGTGGAAGGGTGCTTAATAATGTGATGGCGTATGACGCCTTTGCAACCGCGAAAACCATGAAAACCAAAGTTGGGCCTTCGTATGGGCTGTGTCTAGTGTCCACGTGGACGGGTGGAAGGGTGGAAGGGTGCTTAATGATGTGATGGCGTATGACGCCTTTGCAACCACGAAAACCGCAAAAACCATGAAAACCAATATTGGGCCTTCGTATGGGCTATGTCCAGTGTCCACGTGGACGGGTGGAAGGGTGGAAGGGTGTTTAATAATGTGATGGCGTATGACGCCTTTGCAACCACGAAAACCGCAAAAACCATGAAAACCAAAGTTGGGCCATCGTATGGGCTATGTTCAGTGTCCACGTGGACGGGTGGAAGGGTGTTCTCAATAATGTGATGGCGGATGACGCCTTTGCAACCACGAAAACCGCGAGAACCATGAAAACCAAAGTTGGGCCTTTGTATGGGCTATGTCCAGTGTCCACGTGGAAAGGTGGAAGGGTGTTCGATAATGTGATGGCATATGACGCCTTTGCAACCACAAAAACCGCGAGAACCATGAAAACCAAAGTTGGGCCTATGTCCAATGTCCACATGGTAACCGTACAGCGTGTCATGCAATGACCATGGAGCGTCCGGCGTTTTGTAATCAAATAGTAGTCTTTTGAATCCTTTTTATCGCAGTTTTCTACGTCAAATAACCGTATAGACTTTAACATAGAGTCAATGATATGATATATACGACAATAAACCGACGATTTCAGAACTTCATATATCGCAAGCTTGCCAGAAAACTAAAACGAACCAAGAAGAACTTAAGCTTTCGAATTTAATTTTATGGGGCAAGCAGGTTAAGGCAAATTTAGTAAGAACATTGTAATCCTCAACTTCTTGGAAAAGCGAATTTCTACGTTTCATTACGACGAACGTATACAATACATTCCAGAAAATACATCCGAAACGTTTTAGAAATACTTTTATGAAAAAAATCATTCGTTGAGTAACGAAGTTTCTTTTCTATTAACATATACGAGTTTCTGTGATGTTAGTAACCTGTGTATTTGAAATGCTATACTGCTACTGGTAATGTATGGGTAGATACTTGTGTGGAAGTATGTATGTCAAATTATAACCATTTTTATTTCTTCGATCTATTAAGAACGGAAAGAAAAAGCCTAACATCAGAGTCCATGTCATAATGACACCCTAGTTACATGTAGGTCGAAATACGTGTTCGTTGGGAAAAGCTCCTATAAACTCCTATGTTCTAATTAAGGTAGCTGAACGAGTTGCTTTTTCGCAGGTTAAGCTTCCAAAAAGTCCTGGCTAAATTAGGGTTTATCAGGTGATCTTTTGTCTTTCACAATAATGTTTTACCAGCGGAATGCGTTATGCATATCTATATATAGTCTGCGAAAAGAAGGTGTTAGTTGTAAACTTAAATTTCCAACGGTGATGTTTCTTTAAATAACTTTATATTCCTGACATTTTTCTGCTTAGCTGTCATAAAAGCAGTGTTGTATTTCTCGCTAAAACTTCGCATTTTTCATGATTCCCAACTGGCAGAAAATGTTGTTTTAAGGTTGTTTCAAGGTCCATAACGGGACTTCCGTAGCAAAGTGGTTTAGGTGCTGGACAGTCCCAATTTCTTTAATAGTGAAATGCAACAATCACTGTTAACTCTGCATGGTACCCTGAGGTTTTCCTAAGAAGGCAGGACCATCATTGATAACGTAGCACTGAAGAGGACATCCTGGGTAAATATCTAAGTCATTCATTCATTTTATATGAGGACGTTGAAACCACGTCTTGTGGTTGGTTTATTATTATTTTTTCAGTAAGGGATTGTTAGAAACTGCTGAAACTGATAGAGACTGATATTTTTTGTAGCTAGATAGCATAGTTTGACGGCTGATTGGTTGTTTCCAGGAGGGTCCTCAGACTGATATCTATCATTTCAAATTCGTGTCCAGGCGAGCGAATTGGTCGAGTCAGTATTCACTACAATCAGTCCAGCTAGATGTAAAGGATGACTGATTTTTAGTCAAAACAACTCGACATTACAGAAGAGGGGTTCATACTTGAGATCTTAGGCACAGTAGTACACCTGGCTGCACTACTACATCATTTTTGTTTGTGTATGCTGAATCTTCGAATACTGAAACCTGACCTACCATAATTAATATATTTTAATAAAACAGTTCTTATTTTTGTAGGCTTTCCCTTCCAACAAGATGGCGGCTACATCCAGCCCATCTGAGCATCTGAACGTATTCAAGAATACTCATCATCACGGCCGCTCGTTCGAAACGTTGAACACAATGAGGGAACAACAGATCCTTTGTGACGTCACTGTTCGTGTTGGGAGCAAAGACATCTTAGGTATGGCCCACCTAAACGTTTCATCATGCTTAGAAATAGTACAAAATGCTCTTAAATTTGTTTGAATAGTCGAGGCATATATTTCAAAGTGAATTGATCTTCCAAACCAGGCTTTTTTAGGTACAGGTATGTGGTACTGATACAGTTTCATGTCACTTCCTTTTGTTCAATGAATAATCGAGGCAACTCTTTATAGATGACTCGTTCTTGCAAACATATTTACTGAGTTTCCCCCGGAGTTCGTTAATTTTAATTGTGTCCAAATTCCAACTTGCATCCGAACAAGATTATTACGCTAAGTCCGAAAAGGTCTATCCGATCTGTATGATGAATATAGGAACTAAAAGTAGTTGCAGTGGTTGCAACCTCAGCATTTGATTCTTGTCAAGTGCAGTTCAAAAAGGTGAACACATTTTTCTGTGAATACCACCCACCCCTATTCACTGCTACCAATAAGACAATTTTTCATTTCTTTATTAGGGAAGTTTCAATATTTAAGTATTTGATAGGAACTTCAAGGGGATGATATGTACAGAGCTTCGAAAGGGATTTTGGCCAAAAATTGTTACTTTCCATGCAAGATTTTCTACAAACGGGATGAATTACGGGATTTCCAAATAAAAGCGGTGATGGATTTTCGGAACGCTCGGGGGTACAACGCTATGCGAAAAAAACTTCTTTCTAAGGAACATACTAACTTGTCCAAGGCAAAATTGCATGCTTTTTCGAAAGAGATTGTTTCTTATTCAGAGAAAGTAAAAAACGTAATGTACATGTTATAAATTTATTTTAGCACACCGATCAGCGTTAGCCGCGGCCAGTCCGTACTTCTACGCTATGTTCACAGGTGAGATGACTGAAAGCAAACAGAATATGGTGATCATCAAGGAAGTTGATGCAGATGCGCTGGAACACCTTATCGAATATTGTTACACAGCTGAAGTCAAAGTGACTGAAGAAAATGTGCAGGTTCGCTCACTTATACTCAGTGGCGGCTAGCCGGGCCATAGCCAAGGCTTCGCACAGTCAGTACCGTGTTTGAGCTTCGCACTAAGGGCGGATCCAGGGGTATTGAACATAAGCAGTTGCAACCCCTCCCCTCTTGTTTTTGCCAAGTAAACTTTTATGTACGGTTAAAATGAAAATGAAGTGCTAACAAGGATAATAATAGTGAACATTTATAAAAATGAATGAGTTGAAATATTTAATTCCTCTTCTCAAATATTTTGAAACCACGCCCCCCCCCTTTTTTTTTTGCCAAGTAAACTTTTATGTAAGTTTAGAATGAAAATGAAATGCTAATAATGATAATTAGTGTTAAACATTGATCAATTCATGACTTAAAATATTTAATTCCTCGTCTCAACCTTTTCGAAAATCATTCATGTGATGTGACGTTATGCCGTCATATGACGTTGTTTTGTTCTGGAGCACAACTCAAGAATATGATCAGGCCCCTTGAAGATGAGTGCGGGTTTCTATTTTTTGTCAAATGTTGACTGAAAATGTTTACTTTTAATTGTTGTAGAATAGATGAAAATAACGTATTGGAAATTTTTTGTACAAGGATCTGCGAATTGTCGTATATTGTTCATCATTTTTTAATTGAAAGTGTTCTTCGTTCTAGGCGTTGTTACCTGCAGCTAATCTACTCCAATTACCAGATGTTCGTAACGCATGTTGTGAATTCTTGAAGACACAACTTCACCCTACGAATTGTCTCGGTATTATGCGCTTTGCTGATTTACACTCGTGCCCGGACCTTGTCGTGGCGGCCCGCGCGTATATTGAACAATACTTCACAGATGTGGTGTCAAGCGAAGAATTCCTACAGCTAGAATGTCGACAAGTGATTGATTTCATTTCAAGCGATCAGCTGACTGTACCATCTGAGGAAAAGGTTCGGGTGCTCTTTTATCAATTTTTTTTGTTAGCACTCTTTGTTTGTTGTTGCCTCATCCGATATGAATTCACGACGATGTCGTGTTAAATTTGCCGTTTGTAAGGGAATCATATACGCCGTTTGTGGACTTAACGGGGTGTTGAGGGTGCGATCGGTGGCCGCATTTGGTCCGGAAATTATTATTACTGACAAAAATCATTTCAATCAATTCAATTATATTGAATCATTACACGGAATGTGTTAATCGAATAAATAGGTTTTTTCTTTATAATCTACTTGCGATAAGGTAACTGCGTTGTCATTGATTTGTAACAAGACAAGAGAAATAACACGGACGTTAATTAATAATTGTTATATACGTGTCTTAAGCAAGTTGTTACGTTGGGACACACTTATAATTTTGCTTAAGCATCTTTTGTGGGCAATTTCCAAAATAATCTTTAATCCACCTTCTCTACTTCTCTAAATTACATTGCACTATGAATGTTACTAACGTTAAAGACAAACATTTGGAAAAATATCTCTCACAGCGCTAGTTTCACGAATCCGCGGAGGTTACTCACCTTACAAATCAACGGGTATATGAAACTCCCGAGTTTGGAAAACCATACCCGTAAAGGGACTGTTTTTGACATTGTCAAATGGTTTTTGGGGCTATTTTACATCCTTTCACGGGACCGAATCAAAATTAATTTCGTAATTTTGCGACTCTTAGCGGGACTCACAAAGGTAAAAAATCATCGGAACTCGTATTGCAAATAGATTAAGTATCCCCCCCCCCCTTAAACATTAATTAGTGCTGATGTTTGATAACGAAAAGTTGGCAAACAAACAAAATTGCATACAAATGAAGCATCTAAAGATGAAGATAGGTTGAATGAAATGCTAATGTTCGTTAGAAGTCTTTAGTAACTACTGTTTTGCGTACAAACTGGTCGCTTAGATTGCTAAAAGTTTAGAATATAAATACAGAAATACTTGAGTAAGCTTAAGTCATTTTGTAAACTATGTATGAATCACTGTTGGTTTTTATATTAAAGGTATATGAAGCGGTCCGTGCGTGGGTTTATTACTCTCGGCATCAACGCGAGCAATATTTCCAGGAGTTGATGCAACACGTGCGTCTACCTCTCTTATCACGTGATTACCTCGTGGATCGCGTTGAGACTGAACCAATGATGAAAAAATGTTCAGTGTGTAAAGACTTTTTAATCGAAGCGATGAAATATCACCTTTTACCACGTGCTCAACGTCTTCTACTTCAAACGCCGCGCACGAAATGTCGAACACAAGGCAGACCAAAAGTGTTATATGTGGTCGGTGGACAAGCTCCGAAAGCAATAAGAAGGTATAGATTTTGTAGATAAAAGAACGTTGTTTTCGCCCTGAATATAAAATTTTTCTATAGAATAACCACGTTACTTGGCCAACACAATGTCGCACCCAATTGACGTATTGGTTTCCTTGATGCGACGAAACTATTGTGCGACGAATAACTTTTTCCGCAAACATTTTTGATGGTCTAAAGGAAAAGAGGACATAAAGCCAACCAATATACTTGTTTACCTCTCAAAATCATGAAAATGTCTGCGGAGGAGGTCAAAACTATTTAAGCAACACGTAAATTGCGTTTCGCTTAAATAGAAATACACTCCTCCACATACGTTTTCAGTGATTTTGCCAGCGAGTGGAGTATGATCGCGGTAAAAATGACCAAACCCCCTTCTCCCAATGACCGTCACATTTATTGTTGCTAAAACGTTGTGGAGTTTTGATTTTCATTTTAGAATATGACCGTTTTTGGAGGAAAAACCCTATGCGGTGGAGTGTTTTTTCTTTAAACCTGAAAAATCCTGCGTGTCGTTTTGATAGAAAACACTCCACCGCATGGGTTATTCTCAATATTTTAACATACCGGCACGTGAAAGGTTCAGGAAGTCAAAATTTAGTCCAACTAAAAGTTTCCCCCGACAAAGAATTTGTTCTCATTGCTTTGTCCGATGAGTTCTAGAATAATTTACTGGTGTTCATTCAGGACGACCGGCAGTTTTTCTAATTTTCAATTCTTTAATTCTAAATGGTTTTTTTTACCTTGAAAACTCACTTTCGTTTTTAAATCTTCGTTATTTGTTAATTATATTTTTAAAGTTCTTGAAATGCTCTCCATAGTTCGACCCCCCGATAGTTAGACTTTCCCGAAAATCGCAAGAAGTAGCTGGATGGTTTGAAATGGGGGATCCACCTTTCCACGCCAGAGTTATTTCTAACCCTGAAATTTCTTTCAGTGTGGAATGTCATGACGTACAAGGGGAGCGGTGGTACAACTCATCCGATATGAATTTACGACGATGTCGTGCTGGAGTTGCCGTTTGCAAGGGAATCATATACGCCGTTGGCGGATTTAACGGGGCGTTGAGGGTGCGATCGGTGGCGGCATTTGATCCTAAGAAAAACGAATGGAAAAGCGTCACATCGATGGAAGCGAGGCGGAGTACCCTAGGGGCGGCAGTTTTGAATGATCTTTTGTATTCCGTAGGTGGTTTTGATGGGACAACCGGGCTTAACACTTGTGAGGTAGGTCATTTTAAAAAGTAACTTCTATCGAAATTGTATTTATTAGGAAAAATATATACTGTAGAGAAACCTTTGCGAAAGTTTTTTTTTAAATATGTAGCTTTGCCATAAAAAAGGAAAGTCAGTGGATTCTGTTCAAACTCAGCCTGGCTGTCGTAAAAAGATTTTTTGGAATATAACAGAATGCAATGGGGCTAACATTGTTAAGGTACTGTTAATGTAGCTGTTTCGTTAGGTTAAACTGTAGACCGTTGGAAGTCAGATTGGGTTAAAAGAGAAAATTGGCATTTGCATTTTGAAAATTGCATTCAAAAAGTTTTATTTTAAGCCCGATAGTAGTAGCCTGTTACTTTTCCATTTGCGTTTGTTTTCTTCGCAGGTTTACGACCCTCGTACGAACGAATGGCAACCGATTGCTTGCATGGGTGTCCGACGAAGTTCGGTCGGTGTTGGCGTACTAAAAGGACACTTATACGCAGTTGGTGGTTATGATGGCGCTTCGCGACAATGTTTATCATCGGTAGAACGCTACGACCCTGCACGGAATGAATGGGAACTTGTGGCGGATATGACAGTTAAGCGCAGTGGTGCGGGAGTGGGCGTATTAGGTATGATTTTGACTTTAATGTTTAAGATTTGGAATTACTTGAACAAATGATGTGATGCATTTAACCAGGATGACCTTTTCAGTTCTTCATGAACTACTATCAATGAGGGTATTCCCTTCCTAGAAAAACCTCACGGCACCATGCAGAATTAACACTCATTGAAAACCAATACCGAAAGCCTCGCTAGGGATTAGAATCCCGTTTAGGCCTCCAGCGCCTTAACCACTCGGCCACGGTCATGCATAAAAATTTTCATGTAATTTTTTTCATCTTTGCGTGCAAGCTTTGTAAGAATACAATACACTCCCAATAACTCAGGAAAATCTGTTCGACTTAACGAATGCTCAAATATTTTAGGGGCTTTTCATAAGAGGCACTGCGTCAAGGGACCGATCAAATGAGCTCGAGTTAATGAAAGATCGACTTATTGAGGGTTCGAGTTATCGGGATTCTACTGTATAGAGATTTGCCCAGGATAAATATTTCGGAATGTAAAGAGTAAAGATTTAAGGACTTTTCAAAGGAATTATGTATAATCATTACATAAACTTGACATTAGTAATAATTAAGCGAACCTATAGGGAAGGCATAGGGAAGGGAACAAATTAATCGAGGCTTCTTTTGCATCTTAGAAAAGTACATTCCCTTTTACCGTTTTCTTGTTTTTTTCTTCAGGTGATTTTCTATACGCAGTTGGCGGGCATGATGGACCGCTTGTACGGAAGAGCGTAGAATATTACAACCCAGAGACTAATAAATGGACACTAGTTGCCGACATGTCGTTAGCGCGACGTAACGCAGGCGTAGCTGCGGTTGACGGACTTCTTTACGTCGTCGGTGGAGACGATGGGTCTATAAACTTATCGACGGTCGAAGTGTACTCGCCACGAAACGACCAGTGGAACTTGTTACCGTCGCAAATGAGTCAAGGACGTAGTTACGCTGGTGTCGTAGTTCTCGATAAAGTGCTTACGAGATAAAACGATTTACGTGATTGGTGGTTAATTTGCGTAAATATGCATATATTGAGAGGTAATACCTGAGGATTCCGGTGAGGAATAACCCCTGGCCAGCAGCAACAATGAATTACATCGTAGTGTACATACTTAGATTACAGTAGAGTGAGGCTCATCAGAGATGGCGGTAGTATTTTCTTACTAGACTTCATGTCAATGGGGAGTTACATTTCATCTTTCCCCCCGTGGGGGTTCGGCCAATATAAAAGGTCCTTACAATGTCTTTAACCCTTCCATTGCCGGAAATTCCCAAGATTTTACTAGTATATTTGTGACGGTCTATAGGAAAATGGGGTTTGATGATTTTGAGAGGTAAACAATTAAATTATGGTTGACTTTATGTCAACTTTTCACATAGACCGTTACATTTTAGAAGGTTCTATATATGTAAGGGACTTAGAGATCTTATATGTTAGGACATGCATAAGTGATGACTTGAACTTGATACCGCATCGGAGGGAATTAACAGACGTACCAGTTAACCCCTCCTCCAGTACAGTAAACTTTCCCCCCGCCAGCAGAAGACCGTCGTTTCGACGTTGTTCGACGTTGATGTCGCGTCGCCGTCGAATGACGTCAAAAAACGACGTCTTTTGCAAACAGGGTTACTTTGCTTAAGTTTGAACACTTAATAAATCTATGTTTAAAGTCAACTATTTTACGTGTGAGGCCAGTGGTATATTATTTCCAGTTGTTCTTATCTCTCTGTTTCCCGTTCATTTCCTCAAAAAAATAGATTAAGAAAAGTAGAGAAATCAGAATTGTTATAAAGTAATTCACCGGGAGTGAAAAATTTAAACCTCATCGTAGGAAATGAACGAGTCATTTCATTCACAATTCAGGAAAAGAGTTCCCCCAAAATTTAAGGCGGTTTCCAAATATTTTGAGTTTTGCAGTAGAAAAGAATGACTGAATGGTTAAGACGGATACAAGACAAACCGGTTGATTTCCTGTGATAAAGATTATCTCCTCAATGTTATTTAGATGGGATCCCGTCTCAATTCTCAATCTCGGGAAAGAGAGTTTTCCTTCTGAGATTTCAGAGGTAAAATTAGATATGGCATCCAGACTATGTGATATTCTGATGTTCTTCCACGTTTAAATTTGGGAAGATGCATATGATGTATCCATTACTCAAATATTTTGAGTTTATAAACTGTTGCGAAGGCAGTTTTCTTAACTTGCAATCAGATTTTTGTTGGTTGCATTTCTTGTAGAAGAAATATCTTTTTTTATATGTATTTCTTTTTTATCGGTTTTTAACCGGTATTTTATCGAATATAGAATTATAGAATTGAGTTACAGAAAATCCGTTTTCAGTATACTATTTTGAGGAACAATCTGAAGTTTCATAAAAAAAATTTGCCGATAAAGTTTACTCGTGATTACGCAAATTCAATTTTCACATTTCTGAAAATTGGAGTTTCTTGGACAAAAATGATGCCTACTTTTTGGTATTTTTTAGCCTCATGATGCCTTAGATCTATGACCATTCTCTAAGAAACAACCTAACTAATTTCATCATCGAAAACATACTTTTCTAGAAAAATATTTTTCAACACTCGCAACTGAAATTTGTGTACACTGCGATGAAATAAATTCAAATAGTTTGCTGCTAGCTAAAGCTCTTCTTGTCCTTTTTCAAAAGATGGTAATTTATCCTGACCAATTCTTAAGCGTACAGGTTTTATTAGAGACCAAGACGATTTTGGGAAATTTTTGAATTCTATATACAATAGGGTGAAAATATTAAAACAACTTAACTCAGGGTACAAAATATGGTCGTCAAAAACTTTCTGGGTCAACGTTTAAATCGAAACCACAAGTAAAGTATTCACGAAACTAACATGTAGCGAGATTATGGAGGGCAGGGGCGTTGGATTCAGCTCTCGATTCTGTAAAATAAAAATTTGGTCCACCCTAGGTTAGAATATTTCTTTCTCTCAATGACTGAAAAGTCTTACTCATATGAATTGGTTTGAAATATTCTTATTATAACAAATAGAAATAATTTCGGAAAGAACTTTTTATTTGGCAATAAAAAAATGAAAATAAAGAAGTATGAGATTGACAAGAAGAAAATAGAATTAGACTTGTTTGCAATGTCTCGAGCCATGATAAAATTTGTGATCAACTGTGAAAATTAAATAGAAATTGTATTTCTATTGTAACATGTTGTATAGCGCGAATTGAACAATATAGTGCGAAGTAAACAAAAGAAAGGTCGAAGATTTTACGTAAAGGAACAAATTTCCACATATCTATGGTAAATTTATAAGTACATTCTACAATTAACAGTTTTTTTGTCATGATTGACCAAATTCCTCAATGTTTTTGAACTCAGGCTTGTTACGTCAAAAATTTAGGTTGGGGTTTTTGATAGACGGTAAAATATTGTGAGGTTAAGTATTGATAGGATCATGAAATTTCCACGATATTTGGAACAAAACACTATATTTTTTTACAAGCATAATTAGGGTAAAATTCGAGAAAAATTAAGAATATTGCTAAGTATAATTCTACCCTTGACCGTAAAACTATAAAGAAGGTAAAAAAATGCCAAATTTATCCTTCTAGCGTTGTAATAAATCCTGAAGAAAACAAAGCTACACAGGGAGAAAGGAGTAAAACCGTATCTTAGGAGAGAAAAGACATGGAAAATCCTATTTCAAAATATACTGTAATTAACTGTAAACTAAGTAAAGTAATTATTGTATCCTGTTCCCTTTATATATTGATAGAAGCGCATTATAAATTGAATGTTTTAAACATTTAAGCATAGGGACAAGCAGGTTTTGCTTCAAAGAAAACTTAGTGTTATTCCATGTCTAGTTTAAGAAACTGTAAAAAAAGATTACCATTGTCAGCATATTTTTGATGACGTCAGCACTTTTTTTCACAGATTTAGTAGTTTTTGGCTGGAAAAATTCCCTTTATTCTCTATAAACTGTAACTTAAAAAAAAGCTTCAAATTGATTAATGAAAGATGTGAAATTGTAGATTTTCATATATCACTTGGACACTTAGAAACCACCATAATGCGGAATAATATTTCTTAAAATTACCCCCCCCCCCTTTCTAAGGAATGATTTTATTCTTATAATAAACTTCTGAAAAGTCAGGTACCTAAGAAATAAGACAGTTGTCGAGAAGATTAAAGAAATATTGCGCGTTAATTTATCACATTAAATTGAACTGGTCCGAAATCTGAAACGTTGTTACATGGTATGCGAAAATAATTTATAACTGTTTCACGCTTGATGGTCTCGATCTTTGCTTTATTATATCTGACCTTTCTAGTAGTTTTATTTGAAAGCAAAGGAGATTTTTGGTTCCTTGAGGAAACAAAGTACTAAAGATGTTTTATTAGGAAGGTTTTCCCAATGAGTACAAAATAAACATAGCTTGTACACTGAAATGCAGGTGCACTCCGCAGCTGGCGTTGTCTTGCGTTAGGATCTCTATTGTGATGTTTACATGTTTTTAGGATCTCCAGTGTTGTGTTTACATGTTGTGTTTGTGTTAAAACATTGAAATAGTTGTCGAGCAACTCCTTGTCAAAAAACCACCCTTTACAGCCATTCATTCATTTTATAAAAAGATACTATTTTCGAACCAAACCTGAACAGAAAGAACATTATTTGGATGTCCAGTTGACATCACACCAAATGGTTTACCCCAGGATTATGTGGAGACCAGGCTGTCTAACCCGGTTCATACAGAATCAGGATTCAAGTTGTAATTTGTACATTCATCTTTCTGATTGCCGTAAGAGGCCGTTGGGTACAATTGGGATACAATTTGATCAAAATCTGTCTTTGTACAATAATTGAATATTTTTCTTAAAATGACATTAAATTTCTAAGCGACCCCGCCCCCTCTAAAAACAACCACGATACGATTCAAACTTTCAAAGGAAGGGATTTGAGACAACCGAATTTTAGAATTACATTGTATTTCATGATGACGTTTTACTGCGCTGAAAAATAAAG
>JAUBWS010079777.1:0-12713 GCA_032270445.1 Darlingtonia californica
AAAAGCATAAAAACGTGTCTTGGAAGTGAGCTCTGAGCCAAACTAGATCATTTGAAAATCAAAAAATTTCTTGGCTCCTCCACTATGGGGGGCCTTCCTCAAGTCACTATATTTCAGTCAAAAATCACTATCCGAATTTCATTTCTTAATTGGAACCCTGCCTTTAATCTAGGTCAATCTTAAAGGATAGTGGATATCGTATTGAAGTTTTTGATTGATTGCAAACCAAGGAAGGGGTGCATATGTTGCGAAAGGACTGTAAAACCTGTGACTGATGGGACATTTGTAAATGGAATCAATGTCCATGTATATCGAGAATAATAAAATATTGGGGTTACTCTTACACTCTAACTCTTAAAGGGATTGTACCGCGAAAAATGATACTCACAACATTTATTCTACTCAATACAGTAAGAGTTTTTGTGAAAACCGTTTTTTGAAAAAGCCAACTCAGAAAAGATATTCAAAAAAGAAAATCCACTTCTCATCACGTCCAACCGTCACATAAATTGCCTTAAGGCTCCACAGTGTTTTTATTGCAAACATGGTCTTCATTCCGCCCAAAGTTTTGAGTTCATACTATGTTGTGATTTTTGCCGAATGACTGGGAAACACAGGCTATTGCAAAAACAGTCCAACTCGGTGCAGACTACTTTTAGACTGGACATACACATACAGATGCGCTAAAGAAAGATGGCAAATGTTGTGGATCTTTGATGATATTTTGATGCTTTGGAGACTTCTTCTGAGCCCTAACTTGTTTATTTTAACAATCTTATAAATTTTCTTTAGTTTCTAGATGTTAGCAGTGATATAGACTCTCATGGAAAAGTACGGTATAAACCCCTTTAAAATAAGTTTTTTTAATCATCCCTTTTTATTTATGGAAAAAGTTTTTGACAACATTTTCAACATAAGACATTATTTACACACGGATGATATATTATGTTTGTATTATTTAAATTCCATTGCTGTGCGCTTATATAGACAACAACTGTGATTTATGACTGAAAAATTTCAGACAATAATTTTCGGACAAAAGATTTTTATCCCAAAATAAGAACGTGCAAAATATTTTGTACAAATGTAGATAGTGTGTAGGTTTGTATGCTATTCACATATGTTCCCTACGTTTTTGGGTTACAAATTGTTTCAATTTTCATCATTTATTACATTTTTCTGTTTTATTTAGGTCGCATGTATGCCGTCCAAAAAGGAATCAAATTGGACAGTAAAAGTCCAGAGGGTAAAAAATTCCTGTTTGGATTGATGGACCAACTTGAGGCGGTGAGTTGATACATATAATTTTCCAAAGCATTTATTTTACTGAAAAGCTTGAGCTAGTGCTCTCCTACGCACAGGAGATGATATTGATTTAAATTAGGGTTCACTACGCTGGAAGAGATACAGGGGAGAGCAAGATAGCGAAGACTAGAGTCAAACGTGAGCATGCCAAGATGGCATTTTATAGTTTTTGAAAGGAAAATATATTGAAACTGCGAGATATGAAATCTTCATGGACTTGACTTTCAAATTCTCACGATGCATTTCTTTAAAATATTTGAAACTAACTACACAAGGGACAATTTGTTTAACATTCTTAGTAGTCCAGGAAAAAAAGGCCAAAAACCTACTTATCCTAGACAATTAAACACTGCTATTTTTAGGTCCCCAAAAATCCCTGGAACACATTCAAAGATGGTTTTCAGACTAGATAGGTGATGAAATTGGGCCTTTTAGGGGGTTTTCAAGGTTGTCAATACCCCCCCCCCCCCTCTCCCTTTGAAGGTTAAAATCTAGCTGTTTGAAAAGATAGAGCATGAAAAGTAGATATAAAATACGGGTCGTTTGTCAAATTTGGGCTATTTGATGCTGAGATATGAGCAATGAAAGGTCAAAAAACAGTCTTTTTTGTCTATCTTTCGCTGACGTCAGCAATTTGTACGTAAGTGTATGGGTCATGAAAATTATTTTAACGACTTGGCTGTTCATAGTACTATCAAAATAATGTATGATTTATGGGGTTTTGATAAGCCGTTGCTATCCTTTATACCACTTTGTAAAAAAGATCAGTTCACTCCATGTTTAGCATCAGCAGATATGAAATGAAAAGCATGGCACTTAAAACTGCTGTTTGTTTTGTGCCCGTTAGTCACGCACTTAGTTTTCTTTTACAAGAACAAATTTAGACAAGAAAAAAAGTAGATATTGTTAAAACTTCAAGTAGGTCTTCCCAGTGTGCAAAATCGTGAAAAAAAACCCATGTGGATGAGTGTTTTCTTTTTAAACGGCACGCAGAATTGCGTGCCGGTTAAAAAGAAAAACACTCCTCCACATAGGGTTTTTACTAATTTTGCCCACTAGGTGAGCCTATGAAAGTCAGCAAAATATTCTAATAATGTCCTAGGAATGTAAGTTAGTCACGTGGAATTCATTATATGTTTTTTAGGTGAAGAAAGACTTGATGGCCAATGGAGATGAAAGTGTTACTAATGACATAGTTGGACAAGCTCACATTGAGAATGTGACAATAAAGTTGTTCACATGGGCGGATACTGAAGACCGCAATGGGATATTTAATAAGTAAGTTGTTCCCGAAGCATGGTTTCGTTATTTACGATGATTTATCCAGGATAGCCTCTTCAGTTTTGTGTTTTGTTTTTTGTTTTTGATTAACAGTGATTGGAAATTTTCACTATGGAAAGTGTCATGACGATGTTGAATCGTAACTCCTAAGTTCTGTCCTCAGCGCCTTACCCACTCGGACACGGACAACGTTTTTTAGTGATATTATTTAAACCAGAAAAAGTTTTGTGAGTTTAGCGAATTATTATTTAACGCCAAAGTTTATCTCGCAAATCTTTTTAATTTGACGATTTGTGAGCTCGCGGACTTTCCCATGTTCCGGTTGGCGAAATTTGATACAGTAAATCTATATTATTCTCACACTCATTAAAGATAAGCTAAAAACTTATTTGTTTCGTGGTTCATTCTATTCCTTATTTCCTGTCCTCAATCTTCTAATCCGTGAAAGTTTATTAAGCAAAATCTTTTCGATTGATTCATTAGCAAAATGTATACGTAAACTTTCACTAAAGTTTCTCTGAGAAAATAAAGTTTATTTAATAAAATTATATGAAATGATAGTTTTTATTATACGAAGAGCCTGAAACGAGTTGTGTTTTTTCTTTTTGGATTTCAAAGCGTCATATCCTGAAAAATGAAGAAATTCTTGAATTATTGGAAAATATATCAAAATCAGAAGCATACACTAATTATTTTTATAAGCATAGCTCTGATCGAGGTCTACGTAATAGAGCTTAGCATTTTTTTTGGCTATTTACTCTAGAAATATGCTTGTCCCTATGCTTAAGTTTTCTTGAAGATTTAAGTTATATTTTGTTTGTATTATATACTATACTTTATAAAAGGGAACGGGATACAAAATTAATTTAGGAATATGATTTTTCATGTATTTTCTCCTCTGAAACATGGTTTTACTTCTTTTTCTCTGGCTGGCTTTGTTTATTTCAGAATTCATTAACGCTCAAACGATGAAATGTGGCACTTTTATAAATTCTTAGCTTTACAGTCAAGGGTACCATTATGCTTAGCAATATGCCTAATTCTTCTGGAATTTCACCTTTAATTATGCTTACAGCCGTTATGCTTATAAAAAAATTAGTGTATCACCACTTTTATAAGAATTATATGATTAGTATGAAAATTATTATTTTCGATTTTGTTGAATTTTAGGAATACGGTGAAGGCATTTTATTCTTCAAGTTTGCTTTACGAAGTCATGACGCAGTTTGGAGAACTCAACGAAGAGGTAAAGCGAAATAATATTCTCTGGAATTATGGCTGATAACTCCAAAGGCAGAAGTTTTTCGATCAGAAATTTTTGCGTTTTTTTTACGAAAATAAATACATTGAAAATGAAGATTTTCTCGTACTTTTCTAAATTCTTAGTAAAGGTGATCATTTGACTTAACTATGTATTATAATTAGTTTTCGCAATCCTCCATAAAATTTGTCTGCCCTCTGAATTTTTCTGTGACATTCTGAGAATTTTCCAAGAAATGCAAGTAAACTGTGTTATCTTCTCATCCGATTACAGTGTGCCGTACAACAAAAATATTCAAAATGGAAAGCTACGGAGATTCATAAATGCATGCAAAGAGGAGAAATTCCGCAGCCAGGACCAGCTGGATCAGAATTCGAAGGAGCGGACTTCATGACGTCCGGTGGGGCGGCTGCTGGAAATTTCATGCCGATGCCATCTTATAATGACCCAACGTTACCCCCACCACCGGGTAGTGGCCCTTCCCAGCCATTCAACTATACACAACCTCCACCGGCAGCGCCAACACAACCAGTACCCGCTCCGAGAAGGGTAAAAAAAATTTATTTTAATTCACATCGAGTTTCATTTATTTTTCTTGGCTGCAACTCTTTGTATACCGACTTACCTAAGGTAAGAAGTTTTAGCGAAATCAGTTGATTAACGAACAGAAGATCCGTCAAGGTCCGCAAATATTTCTTCTCCAACAATTTTTATACCCACCAAAATTAATTTCTCAACAAAATTCAAAAACCCATGTGGAGGCTCCGTTCCGTTTAAAAAAGGATAACACTCCTCCGCATTGGGTTTTTTAATTTTTCTTATTATGTACTTAGAAAAAGTCACCCATTTTTTTGCAGTGTACCTGGTGGTTAATACATTTTTTGTCAACGATCTATGGATGATTCACTAAAACTTATTCCTGCCAAAAATCTTCCCTTATTAACTCTTCATTCCCAAGAAAATTTTTAAAAGTTCTTCTCTCGGGACATGTAACACGTAAGGCGTTTTAGAATTAAACCATGGGAATTAAACGCTCTTTCAGAAAATAGTGGGTCTGAAAACGCCCAATTCTTGAGTTACCTGCATTTAAAAATTTACTACAAACAGGAGATAGGTGAAGGAATGGTCTTTTTGCTACAATAACTTGATTTAAAAAGGGTTGTCTCGACATTAGTTTCGTTTATTTATTATCAAGATATGTATGGCTTTTCCCGAAATTCTTTTTTGTACAGCATCGCTTCGCTTTCATGCCATTTTTCTATGACAACTAGATTCCAAGAAATGCTACCTTTGAAGTAATTGAAGATAACTACTTTTCCTAGTTTTTACAATAGGTACTATTTTGTTGTAATAGAAAACGGCATGGAAATGAGACGGGGTGTACCAAAGAAAAATTGAAAAACGTCCATAATGATCAGATGCTCCCCTCTCGCCGTGAATGCTCCCCTAGCTCTCGCCGTGAATGCTCACTTATCCAAATTTGTTTAAGTCAGTTTTAAGCCCATAATATTAATCAAGCAAGAAATGTTTGACTGCGAAAATTGTCTCAGTTACCTTACATTTAGGTCGAAAACATTAGGGAATAAGCGAGTTTTCGGAAATAAATGACAACCCATCAATAACGAAACAGATAAATGCTCGAAGGGTCAAAAGAATCTTCTGACTTTTCAAAGAAGCGAACTTCAAGTATACATGTCTCAATCGTTCATTTGTCATTGCTTTTATACTTCTAGCCTTCGAACCAGGCAGCAGCATCGAATTACGTACCAGCACCCGAAACGAGTTCAAGTTCAGCAGATATAGACTTTGAAGAGGCTTCTAAGCTATGCAAGTATGCAATGAGCGCTTTACAATACGAAGATGTTGATACTGCTATAGGAAATCTGACAACAGCCTTGGCAATGCTACAGGCGGCCAAGAGATAATAACGATGCATTTACCTTAGATTACCTTATTTCGTACTATCCTCAGAGATTTTCACAAAGTGCCAACAGACCTTATAAGTGCAACGGCCAGAATTTGACAGAACTGCCAAACCGTAGACGGAGGTGAGACTCGGCTGTGCTTCCCAGCGGGCAAAATCGTTAAAAAACCCATGTGGTGAAGTGTTTTCTTTTTGAAGGGCACGCAAGTTAAAAAAGAAAAACACTCCTCCGCATAGAGTTTTACTAATTTTGCCAACTGTGCTTGGTATCTTGAGTAACAATCTAGAATAATTCGAAGGTCGTGAGTGAGTCTTGCCTCTTCTACATTTAGGCAATTCTGTCGAATTGTGGTCGTTGACACTTTGTAGATTAGGTTAGAAAAAGTCATGTTTTTCATGTTTACTGTTTATTTCGCGACAGGAAAAAAACCGATTCAAACACATTTTGATTTTATAAATTTTCGCACGTTTTTGTGTTAAAAATTAGGGCGGAGAACAAGTTTCTACATCAGGCTGGGTTTACTGTACCTTTTGACTGTATCTACTATACCAACTAATAAGTTTTTCTACATTGCTGCTTTCTAATAATTTCGATATTGATTTTCGTTCATTCATCCTATTTTGCGCGTAAGTTTCTACCAAAGTGTTATAATCGCGAAAAAGATCCCTCAAAGTGCTTGGAGTATTACAGTAGAATGATTGTTTATACACTTCGGCACCGTGTAAGGTGATAAATGATTGCGGGACTGGTTTTTCCGACTTTGGCCTAACATCGCAAAGATTCGTTCCGAAAAATCTGTAATTTTAGAAAACTTTATTTTCCCTGATCATTTTCTAATTGCTAAATCGCAAAAATCAAATCCGCAATTATTTTTAAGGAAAAGTTCTTATGCAGCACTTCTTAATATTTAAATTATTTCTGACGAACGGCAAAATTATTTTTTTAATAAGCCTCCTTTGCCAGTCAATAGTGTCTTGATAATCAACTTGCAAATAAAGACTGCATTACAATTATATGTTCTTTATTTAGTTTTATGTTATTTTGTCAGTCGTCATTACGAATTTAAATAGATCTTTCTACAAAATATTTTCTCTCGAGGGGTAAAGTACTCAAAAAGTTATACACATTGAGTAAAAAATCAAAAAGAAAAATAAAAAATCATAAAAACTTGACCCCTCGTTTTCTTCGACTATGGATTTGTTTTTCAAATAGAAGCTTCTATCCGAAATATGGGATTGTTTCAAAATCTAAACAGAAGTACGTACGAGAGATGAAATGTTTCACCGAACCACCTTACAGTTGATTCCCGAAATTAATTGTATAAGCTGGCTTCGTCTTCATGCCTATTTTATGATGACGAGGTTTCAAGAGATGTGTACTATCGTTTTATTGCCTTTTAAGAATTCAGAGAATTACTGCAACAGTTTTATCAATAAGTGATATCTTGTTTTTGTCACAATGTATTACAGGCTACGTTTGCCGATGTTTATTGAAAACGAGGTTTAGCTTGACATAAATATGCTTGAAGGTAAATTTTAATAATAATATAAAATGAATAACGAAACAAATCTGTTCTTTTTCTAAACTTCCAGTCCTTTATTTTCTCCCGCGACATAAAAAGCGTTGTTTGCACGCAAACTGACATGAAAAAACGTTGTTTGCACGTAGAAGTGACGTTAGGAAACGTTGTTTGCACGTAACGTGACGTTAAAAAACGTTGTTTACTCGTAAAGTGTAGTTAAAAAACGATGATTACAGGTAGAAGTGACGCTAAACGATAACCTTCAAGGGACCAATGAAAAATGTTTGACTTATTGGATATTCAAGTTATCGACACGAATGGGGTCGGAGACGTAAAATTCGAATGCGTCACCGCCGTCCCACGTTTCATCATATTCCACCGTTAAATTAGCGCGAGGCCTGGAAAGAAGAAAGCCCTCATAATGATCTGAACGTATTAGATTAACTTTCGTCGTCACGAATGACGTCACAAACTAGTTGTTCGGTAATTTCTCAACTTAGGCACACTTTTCCATAGGGACGTTGAACAAAGCATCACCAAAGTATTGCCTCTTTAAGCCATAGTCGTTATTTTATTACGTTCCTACGGGTGTACTTGAAAACGGGTGTTCAGCTTCCTCTACGGCAATCCGCTCGACCCTGCTCGTCGGAGGAAAAAGCTCTCCTCTCTCTCCGACTTGCTGTGATTCCCCGATTTTCGACCAATAATCCCCAATTCTCGATAAACATAAGGGTGGTGGCTAAGAAATACGGACTCACTTGCTAGGTTGAAGGTTTTGATTATAGAAGCTATTCAAAAAGACACATGTTTCTTGCCTTGCCTTGTCTAATTCAGTTTTATAAGACATTACTTATGAATAAGACGTTAAAGGTGTTATAAATGTTATTTTATGAACAGGTTGGTAGAATTAAATTAGACAAAAACATGTGTCTATTTATGACCCGTTTAAACTGCATAAATTAGTGAAAGTACTGTTTTTATTTACTTATCCGAATAGCTAGTAAAATCAGATAATTAAACTCGTTCTGAGAATATTTTTCTGGGAATGTATCTCGGGTCGAGTAAAAAAATGTCAAGTAAAAAATGTCGGGGCTGGTAAAATATTCCTAACATACATTAAGTTGATCATCTTTGTGACTGCTAAAACCAAAAAAACAACATAATTTTATTACTAGTATGCATGTCTATGTTCTTCAAATTATGTTCATACAACATAATTTCTGTCGGGTAAGTGGTCTTAGTGACGTTGGTACGTGGTCATATTTTGCATACTCATACTATTTGCTTAATAGATAAAATTTTATAACTTAAATAGCCTCTGCTAAGTCTGCACGCTTTACAAACTAGAACTAACCAACCCTTCACATTCTTCTGTCTGGAAAGTGGTTTTTCTTAGATTGTTATCTTGCTTGATCATATTATTGGAATTTGTTATTTGCTTGTTTTTGCATTGAAAAAAATTCGGCCTTAACAGATCTCGGTAAAATTATTATTTTATCGGTGATATTATCACTTTTTGATGACACATATCATCATGTCTGGAAAGTGGTTTTTCTTAGAATTGAAAAAAAATTTGCCTTAACAGATCTCGGTAAAATTGATATTATCACTTTTTGATGACACATATCATCATCAAATTATCTTTATTCCTGTCAATTATTCCCGTCCTCCACCTTGATTTCAATAAGTTTTATTTTAAATAGTAACTTTGTTGTTCATAATTGCCTACAAGCTCCTTTTCTATGACGGACGGACATTAAATATTAATACAGTAGCTAAAATTTAACAAACAGATGAAGAACATTATTTAGCATTACATGAAATTGATTTTGTTGCAATTTTTTTCCCATCGAAATGTTTGTTGCAAAATGTCCATTACATAATCCGTCCGACACAGAAATACTATCTGACTTCCATTGTGCTTTTTTTTCATTAGATGATAAGTAACACAATCGTAGTTTTTGCAAATGGAAATCTAAAGACTATTTCTTGATGCAACCAAAAAACTAGACTTCTTTTTCTAATATTGACAAAAGCAGGCAACGAGGCATTTTTAAAAAATATCTGTTCGGAAGGCATGTTTTTCCTAGAAATTTATATGTGTTCTGCAAATGTTTTGAAATCTACCTTGCTGGAAAATTTGATGTGCTTGGCCGAAAATTTTTGATTTGATGCCTGCTAGATTTTTTTGGCTTTCCTGGTTAAAAAGAACAGATATTTTGTGTTTTGAGCTCCTACATTCTTAAATATTCGATCTAAAATTATGTCTCCTGGAAAATACGACCTGTTCTGAAACAATTTGATGCCTGCTAGATAATCTTTTAGATTTTCACAAAAAGAACAGATATTCTGTGTTCAGATATTTTGTGTTCTGAGCCTCTTCACTTTTATTTTTTCGGAGGAAATTTTTTTTTAGTTTTCGCACTCGGTAGTATCTTCAGGTACTATATTGTTATTACCATTTATAAACATATTGGTAGTAATTTGGAATACGTTTTCGTTTCACTACTCACTGTGATTTCTTGTGTCGGGCTGAAACTCAGGATAGTAGTTTCTCCACAACTTCAATCTTTACAAAATGGCGGCAGGCCGTGCCCAAAAAGGACTAGTCCGGCAGACAACACCGTGGTTAAAAAGCATTGCATGCAAGCCAAAGAATAAATTGACAAAATACGAAATTAATTGGCGGCAGTCCGTGTCACAGAAAGACTAGCTTGGCACACAACACACTGGCTAAAGAGCATTGCATGCAAGCCAAAAAGCAAATGAAAAATGATACTACATGCATACGCAATCATTGAATGTTTTAATACCTTATATAATATGTTTTAAGCCTTAGGAATTACAAAAATCTCCAAAGTATTTTAGAGTAAAATGACAGATACGGTAAATTTCGAAGAAAAAGAAAAACTTAGCTTAGTGATATGACTTAATCAAGTTTCTTCGGGGTCTGGCTATACGTAACCTATGCTAGAGTTGTAAAATTTTAAACCTACAAAAGTTTTGAACAGAAAGATCATAGAAAAGCTAATATAAATGTTAACGGCGCATGTGTCTAAAACTAAGAATTCAACATATGAACAACAGAATGAACAAACTTCAATCCGACTCTATAAAAATTAAGTGGGAAGATTGACTATCAACAGACAAAATGATCATCAACTGGAAGATTGATCATCAACAGCATCATTTAACATCAAATGCATCCATCAGCAGAAACATTGAACATCAAATGCATCGTTGAACATCAACAGGAACATTGAACATCAGTTCTTGCGCAAGGCCCTACACTCGCGAAAGTTATTCACACAGAGATTTATCCATTCATGATGAATCAGTTTGATGAGCCAATAGTCACAGCTTAATACCTCAAAAGAGGCAATCACGACAGCCATGCACCGGCCATACCTTCAAATTTGTTGGCACAATTTAGTAAGAGGAGCAACATGGAAAATACATGGCTAAGTACAGCTTAATACCTTCAAAGAGGCAATGATGACAGTCATGAACCGGCCATACTTCCAAACTTGTTTGAAAAAGCATGTTTGTAAACTTTCAAAAATAGATTTGGAAGGGTACTCCAGCAAAAGGTATTTAGTATGACTATATCAATAGAGCTTAATGTGTAACAAAAATTCAAAAAAAGAGCACTTGCCAGCCCAGGAAAACTTCTAAGCTATCCTTAACTTCTCATATCAAAAGTTTACTGAAGTTTAAATTTTTAACTTGTGTGTGCAAAAATAAATTATGATTCATGACATGGCTTAGAAAACAAAAAATCAATCTAACACTCATCAAAATTTTAGTTCTAATCAGTTAAAGTTCTAATAGACTTGCTGCTTTATATGTTATATTGATGATGAATAACTTAAGTGCATTTGAATGAAATTGCCCCTGTGATATCAATGTTTAAAAACGCCCTATGGTATGTATAAACAAACAACTGAACAACATTGTCTTGAAACATTATTTTTAAAAAATTCAACGAATGCTTTTTATTTCCCACACATTAATATAAAAACAATTGCTGTTATAAATGTTCAACAGTAAACTATTTTCATTTTTGACATCTCTAAAAATAAACAATTGGTGTGTCTTTCTTATATTTGTCAAAATAACTAGATGACATTACCATAAAGATTGCACATACAAATGAGACAATGTTAAGGCTGACAAGCATGTAAAATTTAGAACACATGCAAAATGATGCTCTTATTCTATTCAGTTCCGGGCAGGGCCTGATTTTAGTTGTACATTACTAACATATACAATAGCCCCCCCCCCCCCCCAGTCAGCCTCAAATTCATGCTGTCACATCAATTGTGTTGTAATATCATGCTAAAATTTTGGGATTGTTAACAACGCCAATTTCCCTGTATCGCACCGTGCTAATCTTATCACCTAAAATTATGCAATTATCGAAATTATGCCACAAGGTACGAATTTCACACCGTCACCCCAAATGATTTGGGGTCTCTTTTTTAAGGGTAGAAGTTTTTTCATTTGGTCATTTTATAAAGTTTGATTTTTCTCAGCTTCAGAAAGATCAGATTACTTAAATATAACGTTCAAAGATAACCTGCAAAGCATTTCTAACAGCTTACATTTATATTCCAAACATGCAAAAAAGGAAACGAGATTTATTGACGTATATGTCAAAAAATTTACGGTATGTTAAAGTCTATACACATAGGAGCCATTCAAAAAGTACGTTCGTCCAAAATTTCGACTTTTTGACCCCTCCCTCCCCCCTCTTGTTCGCTTTGAAACAATGGGAATGACGTCAAAGAACAATCGTTGTTCATTTTTGGAATCTTTCCTTGTGTTCATGTTTTTAGGTAAATCTAATGTCAATTCGGGGAAATATACTTAAAACGTACAAAATTAGTTACATCGCAAAGAAATTTTTTCCTAACTCCTTAATTATGATCTATAGCTTAAATGACCATAAAGCCTTGTACAATGGCCAGAGTCATTTCATCCAGAAAGATTTGTCCGACAAACTTATTTTATTTTAGTATTTAAAAGTTGAACTAAAACATTTATGTAGTATTTTTGATTGTTTGTTGTTTCTTGCTATTAATTGCCTTGATCTCAAAAAAGAAAAACAACAAATGAAGAAAAACAAAAATCTTTCTTGTATTCTTCTTGTATTCCATTTATTAGCGATTTTACGCGGGTATTACTAAACCGTGCACCCACCCACACCCAGCCACACTCACCCACACTCACCCACACCCAGCCACACTCACCCACACCCAGCCACACCCAGCCATAAAAAGGTCACACCCACCCACACCCACCCACACTCAGCCATAAAAAGGTCACACCCACCCACACCCACCCATAAAAAGGTCACACCCACCCACACCCACCCACACTCAGCCATAAAAAGGTCACACCCACCCACACCCACCCA
>JAUBWS010079788.1:0-12710 GCA_032270445.1 Darlingtonia californica
CAGACGTTTTGGATTTTACTCACTCTCTTGCAACGTACTGTTGAAATGAAAGGATCAACATTTTTTCCGAACATTATATACTATTACTATTATGATTATCATTATTGATTTTAGATTTTTTAGATTTTATCAGGTACTGTGTAGGCCACGGTGACCTTTTCTTTTACATTTGATATTTTTAACAACCACTCATAAAGGCTGTTGGATTTCTCTCAATTTGCTTTAGCATTCAACCTCGTCTGTTTTCAACTTCTAATTTTTAGCATAGCTTCAATACCACATTGTTTTCAGCAGTCTAGCTCCTTCGAAAATTCCCTACCAATTTGGTAGTTTTTATATTTTTATTTATCTATTGTTTTAGTTTGTACATCCTTGTTTTCGGGAAGAAAACCGGATAAATTTAAAAGTAAATTTTTAACCTGAATTTGAAATATATTTTAACCCTTGCTTGCTTGCTTGCTTGCTTACGAAATATATGAAAGAACTTGGTTTTGAAAACAAAGAAGTAAAATCCCATATAAATAAAATTCAAAGTATCGTCACTGCCGGAACAGTGAAATTTGCAAAACCTTTTTGAATTTTTAAGTTTTTAATCTATTCATTTATTTTCTTGTAGTGCCACTCAAACTCTTTTTTCAAGAGATGTAACTTTTGAGAATATCCAAGCTGTAGGCCAGATGTGGAAGACTCTCAAATGTCAGTTTCTTTCCTTTAATGGCATTCAAATTTTAACATCTTTAGCCTTCTGATACAACTGCGGATCTATTATCATGAGAAGTGACCTTTGAGACTATCCTCTCTGTAGGCCAGATGTGGACCCCTCATATGTCAGTTTTCATTCTACAGTACCACATTTTATGAAATGTTTTAATGCCATTCAAATGTTAACGTTTTTAGCTTTTGAAACAACTGTAGAGATATTATCATGAGAAGTGACCTTTGAGACTATCCTCCGTAGGCCAGATGTGGACAACCCTCAAATGTCAATTTCATTCTACAGCCACACTTTTTTATATTTGGTCAACACTATGCCTATTCGGAGCTTATTATTCTTCAATTCAATCCTGTTCTCTTTCAATATTTGATCTCTGGGTTGATTCACTTATTCAGACTCAAATTGCTGTTTGTCTGAAATGTTTCTATTGATTAGATTTTTTTTTTTTTAATGTAGACAGATCTTGGTGCTGGGCTAGTGCCCGATCCAAATTTTATTGTAAATGCTGAACTAATGAAAATATATATATCTGAAGATTACTTACTTACTTACTTATTGAAAAAAAACAATCACTTGTTTGCGTGGTATTCCGCATAATTGGGACACCCAGGGTGACGGTGAAGTTTTTGAAAGCTTTCATGCGATTGGATTTGTTGATTTCATAAAAGTAACCAAATCTTACAAAAGAACGGCAATGAAAAAGTCAACTAGTAAAAGGTTTTTTTTCTTTAAAAAACTTGGTGTTTGTGCGCTGCGCAGGATTTAATAAGCGGATGTCGATGGTTCTTTTGAAACAAAATCCAGTAAGCTGACAAGCTATGATAGTTATGTTTTGACTCGCGTAATGTTGATGCAACAAAAGTTGAAATATCAAATTGAAACAAAAATTTAGGTCGTTTTGGCAGTTAACTGTAAAATTTGGGTTTGAAATGGAAAGCTTTTTGGGATATGAAGAAGGTAGAATGGGTAATAAAAGGGTTTCAGTGTTCAGTGTTCACTGATAATCGAGACATTTACCCTTAAAAACATCGAACTATCATTATTTAACATTTAACAGCGCACTAATTCCAGCTATAATTATGCTGCAGCATCAAAATAAAACTGACAATGTTCTTTGAGCAAGTTTGTCACTATCTATAAATGATGTAGACTAGTGAACTAGTAGTTATTTTTACATTTACATATGCGTTCAGGTAGTCAGAGCTACTTGGCTACTGATCAAGAGATTGATTGATCTAATGATCAATTTAAATTTATCAGATTCGACATAATAGAAGACACAAAAATTGAAAAAATAATTATATTACTTCGCCCCAAAGAATTAAAACTAGTAATTGCTAAATTCGGGTTGCATTTTAGGATAAAACTCAAGAGTGTTTTCCTTGATTTTACAAAATTGTCAAAGCAAAGAAAGGCCAATTGTTAAATTTTAGAGAAGACGAACAATGGCTGAACTTATTACTCTGTGGGGGGGGGGGGGGGGGGGGGGGGGGGGTGTAACACCCCCCTGGAAAAAAAATTTTGTCTGCAAATCTTACTTATTCTGAACTTTGTCGGCAAATTTTTACGGGTCCACGTAGGCCGCGCTCAAAACTTAGATTTCGTGTAAGAAATTGAGTTTTATCAGCACTAATTTGTCGTCGGGAATGCGTTTTTAGCCAATCTAGAGGGATCAAAGTTCAAAATTTTCTCTGGCGCGTCGGACCCAACCAGGGCGGACATGATGGACCAATATTTCACTGAGTTTTTTTGTAAACAGAAATAATTGTATTGGGATGGGATTTGAAGAAACTAGCTTACAACTACTACACTTTTTAAGCAACGTTTTCATACACACAACATATGTAATAAAAATTTCGAATTCTAAAGCAATTGGGCATTAGTTGTATAATAAAAAGTTTATTCTTTGATTATTGATAAAATACAGTTAATTCACCCTAGTCACCCGAGTATTTAGCTATTGACCTATGTAGCAGTTAAGCTAGCTATGGTTTACAAAACAAAGATATTTTACCAACAGAAAAAGTTTTCAGGCAGCTGGAAAAAACAGCAGCTTCTTGTCCATTTACTGTATTATCTCAATGCATCTCAATGCATCCAAAGGACGTACGTTCGTACGGAAATGCCTTCATTAACCCTATTCTGGTCGGGCGATTTGATGGATGTTAAACGGTTAAGGGGGGAGGGGGATAAAACCTACTCTATAGGTTATTTATGATTGAGTAAAGCTATTTTGCCAATTTTTGATAAAGAACATCCTTATTATGTCTAGTTTGAAAAATTAATTTCCAAAAGACCTATATAATTTTTATGGCCCATGTCTGTTTATTTGCAATTTTGATGATGCGATACTTTTATTACAAGCACAAAATGTGTCAATCATTGATGACAAAACTTAGTTAAAACAAAGTCATAATTATTTACCTAGTGAAGATAATCTGCTAAAATTTTCATAAAACATCTAAAATTAAATTTAGTTCACTGAAAAATTCAGCCAAGATCATACATTGCCTACATTTTTCAAATTTTCTCCAGGGGGAGGGTAGTTTCTTTTATCGATAAAAAATGTGGGCTTCACAGAATGTACGACCAAGTCAAACCACAGCTAACTAAACCTGTTCTGAAAGACCATGTGGTTCTAGACTATTAAAAAGTCCTTAAGAAAATATTTGTGATAGTTATAATAGATCATAGTCTAAAGTACAAGTACAAGAGGGGTCCTGAATAAAGGTAATCCAAAATAAAAATATAATTCTAACTATGAACCACACTAAGCAAAGCAACAATAAATAGGTCAGAGTGGGGATCGAGAACCTGGATTTGTTAAGTATCTATTGTGTTTGCAAGCTCTTCTATTCTGAGGAGAGCTAATTTACTTTTAAGTAATTAGTGGACTAAAACCATGAGTTTTTCTTAAAAACCTTTTGAAGAATTATCATTTCACTAAATTTTTAAGAAGGTGAGAGATGGTTGATAAGACATTTTAATACGCACTATACGTCACGATTAATTATTTGTACAGCAACAAGAAAGCTTTCTTTAGAAACAAAGGATCCACTCCAAATGCTAAATTCTGGAAAATGTGCAAGCCACTTTTTATTGGAAAGTCCAGTGCTTCTGACAAACTATTCCTTCTTGTTTAAGATGGCAAAATAGTCACTGAAGATATCATTTAAGCTGACACCTTCAATGGTTACTTTAATAGAATCACTGATGGTCTGGATAGCCCAAAGCGTGTCTGATGCAATTGGTAACTTTTCCGAAAACCCAAGCATTTTATCCAACAAAAATAGGCCTAATATGGAGGGTGAATTTACCTTTAGGCCCATATATCTGAGGAAGAAGTTGTTAAAGAGATTCTTTCTTTGGATTGCCCCAAGAAAGTAAGTTGCTCTATACCTATTAATATTTTAAAAGCTTGCCGTGACTGAGTGTGCACCTGTCATTTGACGTTGTCTAAATAGAGCCATCTTAGAGTGTAAGTTTCATGAAGAGTTAAAAGTAGCTGCTATCATACCTATCAACAAAAAGTTGTCCACCGTGGATATAGAGAATTACAGGTCTATCTAAGTCTGCTAATAGCCATTTCTAAACTGTTTGAGAAGCTTCTTGCGAAGCAACAACCATCATTTATAGTACCGCAATTTTCAAACATCTTTGTGGGTTCAGAAAAGGGCAAAGCACACAGCATACACTCCCAAATATGCTTTGTGAATGGCAAAAGCCTGTGAGTAGATCTGAAAAGGTTGGTACAATTCTGATGAACCTTTCGAAAGCTTTTGATTCTCTCCCACACGATCTTTTGATAGCTAAACTTGAGGAAATTGGTTTAGTATGGAAAATCTTCGTTTGCTTTACATATATCTGAGCAATAAAAAAAAGTTAGAATTAACTCTACAGTGAGTGATTGACTTGAGGATTTTCTTGGAGTTCTTCAAGGCTCTGTCTTGGGTCTGTTATTGTTTAAAATCTTCATTAATGACCTACTTTTTTCTGTCAGCGAGTCTTATTTCTGTAACTTTGCTGATGATAATATTCAGTATGCATCTGGCTACAGTATACACATTGTCTTACAAAGGCTGCAAACTGACATAATGTCAGTGTCAATTTAGTTCAAATTAAATGCTCTTGTTCCAAATCCAGCACAGTTTTAGATGATATTCCCACTCGCAGGAAAAAAAACCCTGTCGATGTCTCGGTTCTTCTGTCATTACCAGCTCCCCGACAGTTAAAATTTTGATGGTCACGCTTAATTGCCAGCTGTCTTATCATCCACATATTATTGCAATAAATCTAAAGCTTTACTGAGAATAAGAAGTCAACTCTCATTAGCGCAGGAAAAACTTTTATTACTTCCTTTTTTTGCCGATGTTTCAATTTTTTCTGCTAGTACGGATTTTGTTGTGCAAAATTGCACATAACTTCTACACATCGTAGAGTATTGTGCACAATCCTTAACACATTTTCTCTTAATATCGAAGACCTACTAAGGGAAACAAGTAGTCAAGACATCCATACCAGAAACCTTAATTTAATGCTTATTGAAGGAAGTTCGGAAGGACCAAGCATAATGTAGGACAAATTTGAGGAAAAACAAACGACGTACAACCCTAGACGTATAAATTTTTCGTTTTTTTCTAGAGCTCGAACTGCTTGTCAAAGAGTCTCCTCCCTACCACTCTGTTATATAATAGGGTTAAGACTGCAGTGATCGCGCCGAATGTGTTCTTTATTGAGAAATTTTTGTCTAAAACAACGCGATTGAAGAAGTTTCGATATTTGGCTCTAAAATTCTATCCACAGGAGAAATGAATTCCACAGGCGACTACGGACTTTTTTAATACCTGAGTATTATCATCCTCAAAGACAAGTAGTTCCACGGTTGATAATAAACTGGCATATTACAAGAAGATATTGACCTAATTTTATGTGGACAATGCGGCAAAACCTAATCGCCTTGAAGAGTTTCGGATGTCTTATATCCATGATATTACGTTTTCTTTTATTGCTGACATCATGACAAGACTGATGATGAGGCAGGATATAATCAATTTATAAAGTACGTAAAAATTACCAGTTCAAATTGGAATAAGATCAACCAAAATACTTAATTTTCAAGCACTTGCTTGACCATGATGTTGAAAGGAAAATTTATACCTACCACTTGCTTAGAACATTTTAATTGCAATAGATAACACTCTTTGTATCTTTATCCGAGAAAGACTCTCGACGTGATTGATTGTATTTTTATAATTTTACATTTTTATCTATCTTACAATGTTTTGTCAAAATGTGCTAATAAGTACTTTTGAATAAGAAATTATTTTTCAGTTTTTTTTACAGATACGGACAGGTAATACAGTTTAATTCAACAAATTTTCCATTTTTTTGTCAAAGTGAAGATTGTTGGAGTAAATTTTCCCAAAAAAGGTAAAAATATAGAAAAAAGCAATAACGTCACCATCTATGACGTGAAAGCTCACTAATTGATGACATATTAGGAACTAATTTTACGTAATCAATCTTCAGTTCAAATTTGAATTTTATATCTTTGATAGTTAAAATTTGAATTTTTAGCCTTGCTATATGGGTTAATTAAGGATTTTGATGGTGAGGTTTCAAAATTGTCCATAAATATTGAAGGTAGATGTGACCATAAATATTGAAGATAAGTGTGACCATGAAACTTTGTATATAGTTGTCTATTATAGTTTTATGAAAAGTCACAAAATTCAAATTACTTTAGCTATTTTTGGTGAAGTCGTTAAATAAAATCCAGCTCCCTGGTCGAGAAACACTACGTGTGACGCTTTTCATCTCAAGCGGAAGTGTTGGTACGCATCTGCAACGGGCTTCTAGAGAAACAACGAGTCTCGCAGATGTTGCACGCCACAGACCGTATGCCTCAAACAAATAAGAGTTTGGATTCATCGACCAGAATACAGAAACTTGATGCTCTTTCCAAAAGTGGAAAAAAAATTTTGCAGGCTGATTACAAGAAACATGAAAAACGAAAACGTATACTCAATAACTGAATAAGACACTTTTATGTTGATTCTGAACGATCTTGATACCACTGCCGTTAATCACGGAGTGCAGCTTGTTCCAACATATTTACTGAATTTGGATGCCGAATTCTTGTTATTCGTTTGTTACTGAATAGCCCGAGACAGAAAACGTCGCATTTTGTACCTAGTAGGTCAGCCTATGCCCCCCTAAGAAGTAGCTAATGAAAACCATTTGCAAAACATACTTGATAGCCTTGAAAATGTATTCGTCATGAACGCAAAGATGATATTCTGTTGATCGGCTGTGACACAAATTCATCATTAGGGATCTCTGAAAAGAGATCGGCTGGTGGACAAATGTCTTCTGTAGATAGATCAGGTCTTCTACATTGCAATAATACTGGTCTAAGCAAGAATGTTATTGGTCTAAGATTGCATATTCAGAAAACTGGAACCAAAAAGCTAGTTGCTGCTAAAACCTATTTTCAAAAAAGGAGGTATGCTACTTATTAACACCATAGATCAAAACTTACATCAGAAAAACGAGACGTTTGCTGTATTGTCGGTGCTGGTGTGAAATCTTCCCTCTTGGACAGTGGTCACCTTGCAATCTGTCAGCTAATTATTTACTAATTAATTACTAATTACTAACGATTTCAAAAAACTCTATTTTACATGGCGTGGAATAATTATGTTACATCGTGTCCCGATTATGTCTCTAAATAATTAAAGAAATATTGTATTTCTTTCTGAAATTGCCTAAACTTTTATGTTACCAAATTTAGTTTTAACCTTTTCCTAAGAATTTGAGTTCATTATAACGTTTACACGAGAAATTATGGAAAAGATGTAGGTCATTATTTAAATTGCCAAAACTGTAAAGTACTGACTCAGCATTAAATAAAATCGTTTCCGCATTTTTCCTCAAAATAAGTGGATAAGTTAATAAAGAGTTAGCATTTTATAGAGGGGCTATTTGTTTGAAAAGGTATCGTGATTTAAGGATTTGATAAAACTTCAGAGAATACTGTCAACCCTTGTGGAAAGTCGTGGCAACATGAACAGTGCATACTTAGAATAGAATTTGTTCTTCATTTCATGAAACTAAACCTATGTAGGAAATTTGGTACCAAAAATCAGCTTTATATCTTTTTTTAATCAAGAGTTATTTTAGAGGCGTAAAATTACCCCATGCCATGAATCTAACGTTCATGAAAAGCCTATGAAATTCAGGGTTAACAAGCTTGACAGTAGCTAGTTACTTGGAAACCTGGCTTGCGGTTCAGTATGTAAATGCCTTCACAGATAATCTGGCAGCTCATATAAATCTCGCAGCAGAAATGAGAGACACTGTAATTAATCTTTTCCCCAAGAAAAGTAGAAATAGCTCTGAATAGTTTACAGCTAGAGAAAAAGAATTGCCACCATTGATCGAGAAATAAACGCTGCAGTTGCTGTCAAAACCTACCGGAACACATGCAGGAACTCTGAAAACCTTAGCGTGTACTGAGAAAGGAAAAGCCACTGTTGCCCAGACAACAAATGTTATTGAAGATAGATGGTTAAATATGGAAAAGCAATGTTGAAAATGCCGATGTATTTCCGAAACACTTTCAGAAGCTATATAATCGACCACCAACCTTTGATTCTTTAGTTATCACATTACTGGATCATCATCCTCCTGCACAGTCTGACACTAGGATTCCTGATGATATCGAAATCTTTAAAGCGATAAAACATTTAAAAAACGCACCAGGCCACCCCAAACTCAATTCATAAATGTTTGAACAGGGCTTTTAAACGTGCAAAAGACATGTTTACTCAACACTGAAAATTATCAAGAAAATCAAAGATTCACTCCCTTCTACCTCAGAAAAAGCTGATCTTCACAAAACTTGACTACTGCAACATCCATTTCTTTGAATCATGCATTCTTTTAAAGAGACGCCTACGAAAGCTTCAAAACACAGCAACCAGCTACGTTATCAATCGGTACAGTAGAACTTGCGACACCATCAACCTGAACTGGAAAGAATAGAGCTCTCGGTATAGCAAAGATATCCTTCAAATACGATGTAATATGGCCAGAAACTTCCTATTTCAACTATTGAGAACTCGTTTTTAGATGTTACCAGCAATATAAATAATGACTTACCTGCGCATATTTGTACCAAAACAAGCTACAAAAACTCTATTAGAAAATGCAAAGATTCCTAATCGACAAAGCTGTTGCTAGAAGATGTATTTAATGACATATTATTGAGAAAACAAAAAAAAAATCAATTTTTTTTTTATAGTATATCTTAGTGTGACTAGTGTTGTCCTGTCTATTATATGTGAGTGGCGAGGCACCACTATAACCAAACAGGTTCTTTTTTTATATATTTGTTATGTTTTGTCTATGTTATGTGTTTGTGGGTTGGAGGGCACAACCTTAAAAAGTCCGGTTCTTCGTTCATTTAGTTGCATAATACGTTTTTTCCTTTTTTTAACACGAAAGCATGTATATTTATTCATTATTTTGGTAGAATAGCCAATTGTAAAATTTGGAACTAAAATATACTCCGTTATTATCATTACTATCAATATCATTATTTATTCCGGTTTGTTAAGGATACTACTGTCCAAAGAAAGACGTTCTACGCAATCCAAGAAATTGCACCGGTATAATGTATCTAGAAGAAGCATACAGGGTGTCCTGAAAAAAACGGAACCCAACTTTTAAAAGACTGCAAGTTATTAAGTTGTTATTCATTCTTTTCGATTTTTATGACGTTAGAAAGATAATTTCCTAAGCTTAAGTTTGAGAAATATATATTCTTCTTTGTGAAATGAATTTCTTTGGGAAATATTCAGGTTTCTTTTTCTCGATACGGTCATTAAGTTCTTAAAGATCAATAAACTCCAACTGTAATGAGCTATAAATCTTTTGTTTACGTCGAGCTGTCTTATTTTCTGTGGCTGTGTTAAGTGTATCACGAAAATTTTTATAAAAACACAAATGTTTTATTCACCGTGTGAACTGTACCTAAATCAACTTTTTCTTTAAAAACAACTTTATTCCTACTACTTTGCGGAAACCTTTCAAAGCAAGCTAAAATGGCAAGTTTTATTAAAGAATTTCTTGTTAAGAATTTTCTTACTTCAAAAAATCATTCTTACAACAAGAAAGTCATGCAAATGTAAATCTAGTGTTCTGTTTGCAGTTGCGATTTAATTACTTTTTGATTAACCGGGTCCTCAATCTCCATTCAACTTTCTCTTGATTGATCGTTATAGATTTAATTGAAAGGTCTCATACTCAGAATTCTAATATCGGTCCAAATATTTTTTATATAAAGTTAAGAATGATATATTTGAAAAAAGCATAAAATTTTCTTCTTTCTGGTATAAAAATCGCATCTTTTAGCTATAAATTTTAAAAGATATAGTTGCTTGAAATATGGGTTCCGTTTTTTTCAGGACACCCTGTATAAAATCATGTTAATTATCATAACCGGTTACAGCCTATCATTGAAAGTTTAGATTACGAATCACAATACCGTTTGCAACTGGACCAAGACTGCTAAGCGAGCGAGAAAAGAGGCCTTGCTTCTTAAGAATATTTTCAGAATGAAATAATTAGTCCAACCTTTTAATAGAAGTTAATAAAAATATCATTTAATAGGAAACGTATATGAATTATTTTTAGATCAGAAGACACAGACGTTACAAACTCGGACCTGCGTTTTTTTTAGACACACTGTAGATATAGCTTAAATGTCTTCCTTCACTTTTAAGCATGTACATAACGACATCTTATTACGTCAGATAGTGGCTGAAACCAGGGTTGTTGAAAAAATACAGGCAATAGCTAATATAAAACCATGAATTTATGCACTTTTAATCATTAGACATTAAAAAGTACATCCAACTTGTAATTGGCTAAATTTTTTGATTAAATTGCAATTTTGAGTTTTTTCTCAGGAGTGAAGAATAGAAAAAAAACTACAGTTTTAGGAATCACCGATTTTTTACATATGAAACTCACTTTACGAATGAATAAAGCACATTTGTCATCGTCATTCATTATTTTGATCATTCGCCAATTTTTCACGGAATTTTCAACGCAACATTTTTCCAGTTCCTGATTAAGTTTTCATTAATATCTTGAGGTAGAAGCTTTTATTGATTTACGTTAAATCATTTTGACAGGTTTTAAACCAGAGAAATTGCTCCCCACTCCACTCTTTGACGGAAAACTTCAAAGTATTCATTTCGGTTCTTATTGTTAAACCAACAAGTAGAAAGAATCAGCTTGCTCATAATATAAAAACATACTCATCAGCTATGATAATCTACTTTTGCTGATTTTGTACTTCTAAGGCCTAAAATGAATTAAATAATTACCTTGAATTTTAATTTTGAGGTCAAGTCTGTCAATTTTATCCAATATATCATTGATGTCTTTCACATTCTTTATCGTTTCATTATTATGAAGCGCGGTCAATGGGTCTTCGGCATTAACATTCAATATCATTGAGATCAACTCCATTCTAAGAACATACAGTTAAGATAAAACATACACTTTACTTAAAACGAAAATACCGTTATTCATGGTAAAATATGGAAAAGGGGGCATAAAGCTATCCATAATTCACTTGTTTGCCTCGCATAATCATGAAAATACGTCTATGGAGGAGTGCATTTCTATTTAAGTGACACACAAATTGCGTGTCGCTTAAATAGAAATGACCTCCTCCACAGACGTTTTTTCATGATTTTGCAAGTAGGTGGAATATGATCACGTTAAAAATGACCATGCCCCCTTTTCCCATGGAACGTCACATATATACTATTCATGATGACTATTGAGGCTTTGAATTGCTGACAGGAGGGCTATTTGAAGCCCCTTCCATAACTTGTAATAAATTATGCTCTGATGATGAAATATAGCCCCTATGATCTACGTCATGTAACAAACAAAATGACCTTATCAGTTTTTAGACGACTTTATATTTTTGGCGACGTCATTAATTTTTCTAAGAGTCCTAATTTTGTAATCTCATTATTATCAATAATCTTAATGAATATTGATAAAAATTACTCATAAATCCTTTATATCACTATATTTATAGATACATTCCTGTATAAGTTTTCTTTACTCCTAGTTTTGTGAGTGTACCAAGGAAAGTCCTGCTCTATGGAGTCCAACGCTTTTTCAAAATCAATTAAGCCAATGTAACCTTTAAATTAAACTCATTGCACTTGGAAATAACTTGGTTCATTGTGTATAAATGATCACATGTCGAGTAGCCTTTCCTAAAGCCTGCTTTTTAGCGTGGCTGATATTTACCTAATTTTGTCTTTTTTGTAAGATTCGAGTAAAAGGCTTATATATTGGTGACTAACGGGTCATTATTTCTTGATGTCACTCTTGTCATCTTTTTTGTAGATTATCATGATGCTTGTAAATTTTTGAAAGATATACAATTAATTTTGTTTAATTTGAAAAAAAAACTATCATTTTTTGATGACACCTGTGGTAAACAATGTCATCGTGCCGTATTATAAACCAGTTATGTTGAAGTAAAAAAAATACCCAATCTCAAGCATGTAGCTGTTTTTTTTTAATTTATTAAACATATTGTCACATGTAAGCTCAAAACCCCCTCCCAACCTCGAAAGCGAGGGTTAACCAACGAATGGTATCAGGTTTGAGCCCTGGTGCAGTTTCTCTAAATTTCGTAAATTTTATATCCTTTCGTCTTCATTTCGTTTTGTATCTAATTAATACCTTTTCGCTACATATTTGACTTAAACCCCGGACTCCGGAGTAGTCGTGACATGGTTAGGATTGAGGCAAGGTATCATTTTTTGTTGTTCAAAGTGGTGCTTTTGAACATACTTCGATATCAGAAAGATACTTTTTATGAAGCGGAATCAGTGCCAAAATAAGCACATTTTAGCGTGTGTCGCATGGTAACGCGTATGTAAATTAGATCGCG
>JAUBWS010079799.1:0-12709 GCA_032270445.1 Darlingtonia californica
CTAAATATGGCGATTTCAGGCCAAAATCGCCAAATTCGCCAAATTTTGTGCTCGCCAAAATTTGTACGAATAAGGTAAATAAACTAAATAACTCACATTGGGCGCTACTCCAACGTAAGCCAAAGTTACGTAACATACAAAGCGGGTCAATACTCTGCCAACAGTCAAAATGCATTATAAATACCACATACAGAAAATGTAAAGGAAAGGTGAAAGATGGAAAATGACTCTACACAGACAGTAAAAGTATTTCAAAGATTTGAACAATCGGAATAGATAAGAAGAAACATCTCTCAGGATGATTTGCTGGGGATTCTGTATGTGTATGGTACCTTTCTGCTTGAAAGTTTAGTATAAATACTAGTCCTTTAGAAGTACATTTTCATATAATATTCATACCTGTGAGGATTCACCATCTACCGTTTCAACATCTTGTCTTACAATAGACATGTGACCTAAAAGTTCAAACTCATTTTGTTTACGGAACTACTTATACCCAAATCACCTTTAAAACTACTGTAAGTCCACCAGGATCCTGATTTTGCGGAAAAACACCTTTCTAAAAGCATCTTAACCGTCAACGCCTTTGAAATTTAACCTCGATTTTAAATCCCCTGGAGACGGAGTAAACACTCAACCTAGAGCAGCTGGTAAATCATGGGGACACGATGAATCTATGCCGCAGATATTTGAAATGAGAGATACTGAAAGTTAATTAAAGTTTTGACTGACTGCTGACATTTTTTGTATCGTGGAAGATTTTTCTCGGAAAAACCTATAATAAAAGCTTTCAATCTTTCTCAAAAAAATTCTCTAACTTACTTTTGCCAGTTTGAAAAGCGTTTAGAATATTATACAAGGGTTCGTTTTCTTTAAACATTAACAACCCATCTCTGCTGATATGTCTTTTCACTGGCATTCGGTCTTTCGGATTCAACTTAATAATTTGTTTCACCAACAACACACCAATGATGTTATTACGATCATGTTCATAAACAGGTACACGTGAGTGCCCAGCTCCTAAGATCTGGATTGAAAAGATTGAGCAGTAGAAAATTATTCCAAGAAACCAATTTAAAAAACATTATTTCAATAAAGCAATATGGAGTCATTCTGGTTGGTTTTTTTTTATCTTTTTTCCTGAATAAGACAGGACGTTTACTAAGACGCTCGAGGATAGTTTGAAAAGTGAATTTTTCCTGATACTGCTGCGCATTATCGAATTAGTTATACAAAAGCTTTTTCCCTTCTTCCTCCCTGATATTCAGCCTTGTGAATCCGAATGTGAGTATGTCTTGGTAAATACCAATATATAAGTGGGTTTTCCCAAAATAGTTGACAAATGCAAAGTGTTGACATAAATTCAGAGCTGAACTTATTCGATGTCTTTTATATGATCTGGCAAACACACAATACAAGAACAGACTTGCAGAATCAATCAGACAGAACAAAAAGTTGTTCCCCAGAGTTGAGCCTAAGTCAATAAAATTGACTTTTGCAGGGTTGCTAGCCAAATCATATAGACAAAGTCCATGACTTTACCCTGATTTCCAGCTGGCTGAAAACCCTGAAAATAAAACTTGACCAGCATAGAAGCTTAGTAGCTAAAAGTTCGATTTCATCCGTTTTTCAAGCAAATTAAAGTACAATATTGTGCTCTTTGTCAGAGAGCTTAAATAA
Organism: Darlingtonia californica; assembly: GCA_032270445.1. Lineage (NCBI taxonomy): Eukaryota > Viridiplantae > Streptophyta > Magnoliopsida > Ericales > Sarraceniaceae > Darlingtonia > Darlingtonia californica. The sequence continues at coordinate 1,681 of JAUBWS010079799.1, forward strand.
ATCAAGGGTTCCTTGATATTTCAAATTTAACAAATAGATGCTTACAAGATCCATTGTTTTCTCATCAAGAACAGCGTCACAATTCAACATTACTATGGACTCCAATGGGATCATTGCGTCTTTGGCAACTTTGTTTCTCAAATCAAGTGCACCCTTTATAAAAACATTTCGACATTCGATAAGGAATGTACTAATCATGCTGAGTAAGGCAATCATATGCTCTACCGTAGAATCATGTCTCTACACAATTTTCAAGCAAGAAATAACACCTGGAACAGTAGACATTACTGTAAGAAATCAGTGAGACTAAAAAACTAAAATCATGAAAAATAAAAAATAAATCAAAGTACAGTTACAAATATCATTTAATATTTACCAAACAAGACTCTATCGACCTGTCACTTTGAGCACTTTTTAGCAAGCAAGGCCAATCCTTTTTGCTGCCAGTTAGGGTGGGGATGTTTTGTTACGTGGTCAGAAATTTTCTAAAAATCTAGTAAACAAACTATGTTGCATAGTAGTTTGGAAAAATAAGAGCAAAATTTCGCAAAAACCTTAAAAAAATTGTAACATTGTGAAACTTTCAGGAAAGGGTCATAAAAACCCCACCTAACCCTATGGGGTAAAACACAGTAGTATTCTATAATTAAAGAGTATAAGACTGTAAGCATAATACCTGTATTATCAGTGCTTCATCAATTGATAACGGTTCTTCATTTTCATCATCTTGTCGCTGATGTAAGTCCACAAGAGCTTTCAACTCTAAGTAAAATTTAATGATAAAGTTAAGAGTTATTAAGTTGTTTTATGCCAAAACTGTTAGTTACAATTATTGTCATCAGGCTTAGTGTGAACATGTCTGATCATTTGCATCTAGCTTACTAATTAATGATAAATCTCCACCCGTATTAGATGTCTCATGTACATTTTTCACAATACAAATTACAAATGTAAAAAAAAATCAGAAGTATATATTACCTGATCTTCGGAAGAAGGTAGCATGAGTTTCACCAAGTAGACAATCAAGCAACTTTGATATTGGCCATGCAACAATGAACAGCACTGCCATCAGAAAATATACCAAGCTAAAAGATTTGAACAAGGTGAAGTCTGTTTAATGCTGTGAAAGGTTATATTTTTGTCAAAACATTGCCGATTATAAAGATACAGTAGCATATCAGAATACCACTTGTTAACTTCTGGTTTCATTTACTGTAGCTCACACTTTTTGAGACTGTCAATTTGTCTTAAGTTATTAGATCATCATCCTTAAAAATATTTCATCATTGGGTGCATTCTATTGAAATAATAATCTCAATTCATCTGACCATTTGAATTGAGTTAGCTTGATCTGAACTTAACTTTTTCAGTTCGTTTTGGGAGTGAAACAATGGCAGGAATATTTTGGTCTAACAAATTAAAAGTAATAAAATGGTGCAAAAAGGTGCAAAACAGAAGCCATCATGGTACTTTCAGTTTATCTGATAGACTGTTTCAGGCTTTTTCATCTATACATGATTTGAGTGTTTTGGTGTATCACGTAGACGAGCCAATCCAAACACTGCAATCTGACAATCAAAACATGAAGTTTTGTTAATGCATTCTGGACTTGGTTGGGATAATTAAATAGAAATTAGATTAGTTTTTCAATGGGAGTAGAAGGACCTTGACCTTGACCTTGAAAGGGGAAAGGAAAACATATTATATTGATGGTTTTCGTAGATGAATCCAATAACATTGTATTTGAATTGAGCACTGTTCAGATGAAGTCACCATGTGCTAATGGAGTCATCGCTACTATAAACTTCACGAAAAATTCAACTAGATTATCAGAAGCTTCTTACGGTGCAAGGTAGTAGCCAATTGCTAGTCCATATCTCGAGCATAAAGCTTGTGGAATGATCCTAAAGATAGAAAGGCAAACAGTTATATATCATATCAAAGTATACCTTACGTTCACATACGTTCATAAATGCTGCTGTAAATTCAATCAATTCACACATTCTCAGCAGTTGTTTTGAAGATCTTGTATATCAAAAATCAATTTCAACTCACTCTCCAAAAATAAGAACGGCTGTCACAGATACAAGAATAGCTGCAATAGGATTTGTTATTCTATCCATAAAAATTGGCATTGCTTCAACAGCACCAGCATTAGCCAACAGCAATGTTACCAACAGCAGATGGTGTCTCTTAACAATAGGCCAGATTCTCTTTGCATACTTCCTTTCACTAGGTTTCCCAGCTGTGGTTAAGACTTCAAGTTGATTACTGTCCAGGGACAGCAATCCAAGAGTCAAACCAGACATCACACCTGGAAAGAAAAAACATCATCATGTGCTGTAATCATTAAGCCAAAAAGACTTGATTTTTTTCCTCGTATAATGTGTAATGCATCATTTGGCCAAACAAACTTATATTATGCTTTGTAAAGTGAAACTGCCAGAGCATCAATACGGCTCAATAACAGTATATTTGCATCTGAGTGCCTAACGTCATCTGATTGCAGTTTATTTTATACAAAGTGATAAAGCTAAGAGTTTCAGGGATCCAAAGTTCTGCACCAGACGAACGCTTTTGGTAATAAAACTTCCAGTTCTGTAAGGCTATCCTCAAAATGTGTTTCCAGGAAGACAGTCTGACTCTCTTTCAGAACTGTTCTGTAGAACTCAAGAGGCTTTCTGGAGTAGATGAATCCTGACCTACCAGCAGACAACATAAGAAAGACATAGACACCAAGGTATATCCAAAACAAAGCATCTTTTGTTGTCAACTCATTCAATTCCAGATCATATTTCACACCATTGCAAGAAACAATATCTTCAGAAAGCCTTGTACACAGTATGGTTTCATTCATGTCTAAGATGATACCAGCAAGTTGGGTTTGACAGAATTGTTTTTGTGCTATGAAATGAATGCATATAAATCAAAACAAGGAAAACAAATTCAAAAAATTAGTATGTATATGTATGTGCATGTGTGTGTGTATTTTTTACCCTGGTTGTGGCGAGCCAAAGCTCTAATGGCAGCATTAAGCTGAGGTGGGCCTGCACTATGAAGTGTATATCCCATATTTCAAGGCAACGGTTTTGTAATTGCATGGTTGATTCATATTGCAGGTTTTTACCGAATGCAACCACAACACATGCTACTGTATGCTACTGTATGTAAATTGACTGACCTTTGAATCTAATTTACACTACCTATTATGTCTAATTTCCTGTCAAAATTTGTTCAAGCCTGTTATTTTTAAAAACATAAATTCCAGGACATCCAGGACATTTCAGGACAATTTTTCAAAATTTTCACGACATTTAGTCAAGATTCCAGGACACCTCCAGGACATATAAAGAAAAATCAAATTTCAGGAATTACAGAACAATTATTTGCCTATTGTATAAGGTAAATGTAGATTGAAGTAGATGGTTTACAGCTTAGAAATAAGGGATCTTTATAAGGACACCAAAATGGGATGTCTTCCAAGAAATTATTTTTAGTTCACGTGAAAAATAGTTGTAGCTCCATTTGAATTCTATGAATTTTATGCATTTTTTAGGAATTTCCAGGACAAAATATTGTTTTTCCAGGAATTTCCAGGACCGTGGTGACCATGCCAAAACATTTTGATTTTAGCATATAGTAGGTAACATATGACTTGTGCAGTAGAAAAAAGAAATAGAGCTTCATACTAATTCTATTTTAAGGTTCCTAACTATTAAAGGGAAGGTTAGAAACTTCAGAATTTGCCAGAAGTGAGTACCAGGACTCTAATGATTGTACAAAACTTCAAAAAACGAAATGCGATGTTCCCCAAAGTTCTATAATAGGTCCTCTCATATTTCTTATATACGTTTACGATCTTCCAAATGCTTCCAAAATTATAAATGCCATCTTTTTTTGCAGATGATACTACCTTATTCTTCTCCCATACTAACATACACGAAATATTTAAAACTGTAAAATATAAGGCAAATAGACTATAACCAAACGTAAGTAAAACAAACTTCATACTTTTTCATCTAGCAAATACTTTTTATCTACCTCTTAGACTACCAAAACTAACCATTGATAACGCTGCCATTAAAAGATCTGAGCACACTAAATTCTTGAGAGTAATAATCGTTCACAATATCTCATGGAAACATCATACTGATAAAATCTCTAAAAAGTGTCTGGTATAATGTACAGGGTTAAACACCTACCTAGTAGTGCCTGCTTAAAACTGATAAATTTTTCATTCATACATTCTTACGTTAAACGTAGTCATCATTAATGCTGTAAGAGTGCGTTACGCTAAGTGATCAACCCTCAGATGTCCTTTTGGAAAACTGACTTATGCATTACTAGTGCAACTGTCCTACTACTGAGCTATCCAGTCCATGTGGGAGTGTTGGGTTTTGGACTCAATCACTCCAGTAGTCATTGTGTGCTAGCTAGTTACAATATCTGTACCATACAATGTTCGAAAGGAAATATGAGGGTTGATCACTTACCTTACGTTAGGCACTCATACAGCTTTAATGATGACTAAGTTTGACATAAGTCCTCTGAGGATGATTGAGAAATTCTTACATAGTTATTACAACATTGCATGGGGTAGTACTTATAAAACTTTAACATAAGATTAATTAAAGTCAAAAAAAGCAAGTACTCAACAAAGACCAATCCTTTGGAATTCTATTTTGCAAAGTTAACTGGAAAACATTACATCCCTTCCTCGTTTTAAGTATGCTCTCAAAATGTCCTCAAAATTTTCCATACATATTGACAAAACTTTTTTTTGATGACCCCTTTCTGGGGTGGTCTAAAGATTCGTGAAATTGCAATAAAAGGGGGTGTAGAAAAATTTTCTTTATGATTAGATTAAGTGAAATGTTGTAAACAAACCATTGCAATAAAACACTATAAAGGGCAAACTTTCGCGATTACAGAACACAAAGTTCTAAATCCCTAAATACTGGAAAAGTTTTTCGTTTTTTTTATCAAATGTGCACTTTTGCCTACACAACACTTGTCTTGGGTTGAACTTTTGGAAACATTTAATAGCCGGGGGTTGGATTAAGAATATCATGGCTGGAAAAAAAACCAATGTTTAATTAGCGAGGGAGGGGGGGGGGGGGCATCTACTAGGCACTAAAGAGTAAGTCTCCCTCTCATCTGTCTAATTTTTTACTAATATCTATAAATACATACCTATATCAATTATAAGCTAGTAATCAACAACCAAAGATAAAAACAAATATTGCTTTTGTGAACTCTACGTTTTTCACACAATCTTTTGTTTTTGGGAAAGAAACATTGTTTATAAAAGTCAGTTTATTTTCTTTCTCATTTTGCGTTACGTAATAAACGCCGCCCTCTGATAAACGCCACGCATTCATAAGGTTGATTTTGTAATAAACGCCACTGCATTTATTAGAGGAAATACGGTATGCGTTTAATAAAAAGCTTGTTTGTTTTGAAGAGGTGAAAAGCAGGAAATCATGTGAATGCTTTTCAGATTACTATGTATATACATAATTACAAATGCATGGTGTGTTTTGATTGGTTCATTTTTGAATAGGGATCACTTCTTTTCAGGAAATGGTAGACTTTGAAATAAACCTTTTCACCAAACTGTTTTACCTCTTTCTGAGTGTGGGAAAGAAAGGTAAGATTGATCCCGGTAAGAAAATATTCCCAAGAGGTACAGAAGTGATTAAAGTTTGATCACAAAAACGTCCAAAAATTTAGAATGCCAAACTCGAGGGCCTGCAAGATAAAATAGGAATTTGATATCTCCAGCTGTAAATATTGGAAAATTTTCATGATTTACCCTAAATTTTGCAAACTTGCCCAACAGTAAATTCAATATATGCAATATCTTGGCAACGGCTTCAACCTTTTTATCTGAAATTTCCAGAGTGTTCTCATATCATGGGAGACAATACAATACCAAAATTTTATCAATATTAGAGATGGTCAATGAAGAAACCTTCAGAATTTTGTACCATTTAGAATGGAATGGCCCAAAGTCTTTCTGCTTCATCATGCTTCACGGTTAAAACTAGTATATAGCAAGCAGAATCATTTTTGAGCCTCAGGACAGGTAGGGTGAAAATTCCAAAAAAGGCTAAAATGGGTAAGTGCTGTCCTTTTTATGCTGTCGTTTTAGCAGCCATTTAGCCCTATTTAACCCGGGTTTTTTGGCCCCTGCAAAATACGGGGGGGGGGATTTTGTGCCTCCCCCTTCATAAATCCTGATCTAAATAAGCTAGAGCAATGAAACTTGGCAGGAATATAGCTTGCTATAAAATCTACAACTTCATGAAAAAAATTTTCAAAAATGGCTGCCATTATGCTGTGACGTCATCATATATATATGTTAAAAAATGCTGAAATTTAAGGATTTTAGGATACTTTTTTGAAATAATTTTGGTGGAGATCTAATAAAGATTTTTTAATTCTGTTTTGATTTTCTTTAAGATGAAGGATTGAAATTTAACATATCTTCCGGTTTTTTTACAAAAATAAATATTTTTGGTGTAACATTGCCAAAAACAATGGTTCAATAATATATACGAAGGCCATAAAATTGAGTCCAAATTTCATACAATGGCTATACAATAGTGAACAAACAAAACGTTTATATACATCATATGTGTTTTTCACATATCTATTATATTATACGATATCTATACGATAAAACTGGTACAATATTCAATTTATTTGCTTCTATTAATTGTGTGTTACTTGACATAAAGCAAAAACTCTTCTTTTCACTTTGTCTCTTTCCTTGTCGGATGTTTAGAGGGAGATCAACATACAGTGAACACAATTTTGTGTTTTATTCACTTTAAATGAACTCCCTGCCCTGTCCTGCCCCTGTGCACCATTGGATGGTACCAAAATGGTATCACCCACACACATAATTGAGTTCAAAACCTGATACAGTTCCAATATGGACTTGTATGTAGTGCAGTGACACTGCAAGTCAAGTGCAAGTGGTATCTATCGGTGAGCTGTCCTGTGGTGAGTTTGAAACTCAGTTTCTGAGGCACTATTTACGCTCACAGCTTAATAATGAATAATGTTTGTGGAGTGTCCTCTTACTGAATGGGTCTAACTAACACCTCAGTCTCTTTCGAATAGTAAAAGCAAAGCTAGAATACTGGAGATAACCAAACAGCACTCCATGCAACGCACATGCACCATGACCACAACCCGCGTCACTGATCACCTCACTGATCAGTTTGTGACCGGCGACCTAATCACCGCTTTTTCCGATAAGACAAGAAAATGGGGAAATGTACTCCGAAACGGGTAAATCAGGTGTAAGTGCCAGAGTCCAGCTCCCAACGCGGCACCTCCCAAAATCAGAAGTCACCAAGTTAAAAATATGGAATGAAGCTAATAAATCTCTTTTTCAAAACTACTTTTCAAAACGGGAAATTAATAAATAAATACAGAAAAGATTTTCAAGTTTCAAAACTAAATTTCAAAATCAAATTTGAAAAAAAAATTCAATCATCAAAAAACCAACTTTCAAAACCAATTTCAAAGCCGAATTCAAAACCATGATAAACAAAGACGTCAATACACGATATCGAGTGATAATTAATTGTTCTCCATCGCTGTGTGGAAACTAGTTGTGGAAGTAACTTTCGTGTTTTTTACAGGAAGCTCTTAACCCAATAATTGTACCTGGGCTTTTTGAGGTTTTTGTACCCCCCGGGAAAGGTACGTATTTTTCAAAAATCGACATTTGTGATGACGTCATCAAATAACCATGGCAATCATTGTTTATTCAGCATGATTTTTTTAGTTGTCTTACTGAGGGCTACCTCCATACCAAATTTCAAGTTTCTTGCATAAGCCCCAATCTGGAGTTATGGCCGCGGGCAAAAAAAGCACCGACCGTTTCCAGTTGTCAAATAAAAATAAAATAAAAATCGTTTATAGCTCAAAAGATTGGCAACTTGATAGAGATTATGGCCTTGACCAATTTGAGAATCTTCACCTATTTCAAGAAATTTGCGAAAACGTTATTTTGCCGCCATTTTGATGACGTCATAGATTCAAAATCATTAATAAAAAAATGTTGAAAAATGCAATTAACGTAAAACTTTGCACAAAGGTGTAATTTTTTAAGAAGTTTCTATTAAATAAACAAAATATGAAAATTTTTGATAACGTCAGCGTTATTTGTGAAAAAAACGAAATAAAATAACACAAAATTATCCAGGAAACACTGATTTTCAACAGAACACTTAAAACACAAAATTTTAGGCGCCTCTTATAAATCTGCACTTTTTGAGGTCAATTTGTCGTCTTTCCATGAAATATCTTGTTCTTTTGCCAGCTCAAAAGTTCCAGCTGAATTTTCTACCAGATAAAATAACAAATTTGAAACGTAAAGTATTCTATCTGATATTTTACGCAGTAGCGCCCTCTTCCAGTTATCATCTGTTTCATGAAAAAATTAAAGAAGACACATCTTGAATGTTTCACCTAAAAGAACAGTTCAAAATTTCCACAAAGATTGACTGTACACATATTTATTTCTAGGAACAAAAGTCCTCCCGCAAGGCATTCAAATTTCCATAACAAGATTTCCCTCGAACGTAAATCTCATTTATTCGCCTATTGTCAGCTGCTTTTGACATTTGCAAAAACACAAGACTTGGCCTAGACTGTCCCCACCCCACACATAGAATTTCTTAGAATTGAAATTTCAAGAATACAAGTGGAAATCGAGAACTTCGCCCCCTTCAAGCATGGACATGAAAAAGGTGAACAGTCAACTAATTGTCGAAACCATCCGCGTTAAGTTATTTAAATTTAAATAAAAGAAAAACAATAAGTTCTTCGACCTGTCACTTGGACCGTTCAAAGAATTTAGCGTCGCCAGTAAACCTCACTGTTCAAATGATAATTACTTGTTTCAGCAATACGATAATTTAGGCAACTGAGACAAATGTCAACGTCTTTTTGATTATTTACGAAAGCAGCCAACGAGGAATATTTGCAAATGATCTTTTCGGAAGGCATTTTTTTCCTAGAAATTTGCATGTGTTCGGAGAAAATTTCAAAAACTACTTTGCATGAAAATTTGATGTGTTCTCAGAGAATTTTGATGCCTGCTAGATTTTCTTGACTTCCCTGGAAAAAAAGAACAGATATTTTTTGTTTTGGGCTATTCATTTTTATGCATTCGATCTAAAATTTTGGTCTCCTGGAAAAAACGACGTATTCTAAGACGATTTGATGTCTGCTATATCTTTTTAGATTTCTTGGATAAAAAGAACAAATATTTTGTGCTTTGTGGGCTCCTGGGTTTTTACTTTTTTGGAGAAAACGTTAGTTTCCTAGATTTTTTGAGGTGTTCTGAGACCATTTGGCTTTAACTAGATTCCTTATTAAAGAACAGATATTTTGTATTTTGGGCTCGTTGGATGCTTCTGTATTTAATTTTATCTAATTATCTAATTCTTTCAATCTTTAACTGCAGAGCGCAGCCTTGATTAAGAGAGTGAAAATTAATAAATGGAATACGCTATTTTATACTAGCAGTATTTTTTTCGAGCGTTCAAAAAATATTAATGTCTGAAAAACTAGCTTCAGTGTTAAGATATTAAACCCAAAAATTGATCTCCAAGCTTCATTAACTTAAAAAAAAAAATTTCAAAATTTGTTGAAAAAAACTCAAATTTATATGCAACAATTGCTTTTTGAACGTTCGTTTAATTTTATTCTTTAGCAATCTTAAAATACACTCTTTTTTTATAAGAATTACATAAATCAGACCTGAGCCTTGTGATTCTTAAGATTTTGACCAAATTGACCCTCAAATATTCTTGAATTATTCTTAATTTTTCCTAAATAAATCACAATTGATGACACAATTTTCCAAAAAGGCTATTTTAGGCAAACTTTTGAATTTGAGCCTGTGCATGATTCTTATGGTATTCTTAATTTTTTGACGATTTTGAGCCTCGTGATCCTTATAAAAAGAATTCTTATAAAAAAGGAACAAACCTTAACATATATGAAGCCAAACAAATTGAGTTTTTCAACCGTTGTTAATGAAGAAAAGGGGAAGAAAACCAGTTTCTTCATTTTATCTTTATCCCTCATATCTCACACGAAACAAAAGAAGTATTTTGTTAAAGCAGATGTTTGGGTTACGAACACTCACTTTTTACAAATTTTTTAGCAGCTTACTTTAATAAAGATATCAAAAGATAACAAAGTAAATTTCATTTTCTTTTCTGGTGACTATATATTTTTATAGCCACAACGTCTGCACAAAAAAGTAAAAATCAAGGAGCTTAAATCACAAAATATCTGTTAATTTTATCCAGGAAATCTAAAAAAATCTAGCATGCATCAGAACAAATCCATATTTTCCAGGAAGCTGAAATTTTCGGCCGAACACATCAAATTTTTCATCAGGCAGGGCCGTAATTTCCGGGGGGGGGGGGGGGGGGGGGGGGTGGGGGGTGGAAGCTCCCACCAATATTTTTTGGGTGAAAAAAAATTAATTACGAAATTACTTAATTAGTTATTAATTACGAAATTTCTTTTTAACGCCAAAGAGCTCATAAAAAGTATATTGTAATAACCGATCAGCCAAAAGGAAGCAATCTAGGCCTATTTTTAGGGTTATGTCTCACATTTTATTTATCATCAAATGACTAGTTTAGAAACTTAGAATGATTTTAGGCGAAACTGTGGTAAAATATTAGGCTGAAATTTTCTAGAACCCCCAGACCCCCTTCTCAAAGAAATTGTCGCTTGCTTCGCATTAAACCCCCTTAATGTTTTTTTCGAAAATTACGCCCCTGGCAGGGTAGCTTTCGAAATTTTCTCCGAACACATGTAAATTTCGAGGAAAAACATCTCTTTCGAACAGATATTTTGCAAAAATGCCTCGTTGGCTGCTTTCGTATCTCATAGGAAACAGGATATGCACTAGTCTGTCCGATAAACCGCTCCGGGCTTTTTTGCCCTACTCTTGGTCTATCGGCTAACGTCCAAAACTGAGTAA
>JAUBWS010079810.1:0-12708 GCA_032270445.1 Darlingtonia californica
GAAAATTTTGGTCCAATGACGGCCGTAGCTGCCATACCCAGTTCGTCCTCTCTGTGTGGTGCTAGAATTTAGTCCACACGTTTATGAACTCTAAAATAAAACTTTGATTTTTAATTTGAAGTAAACTTTTCCTCTTTTTTTTCAACTTTTTGCTATCCAGTACTTTAAAGGGTTTAATTCATGGTAAGAATTGCTTCCAAGTGGGTAAACTCGTGAAAAACCCATGTGGAGAAGTGTTTTCTTTTTAAACGGCACGTGCCGTTTAGAAGAAAAAAAACTCCTCCACATAGGGTTCTTACTAATTTTACCCACTGGGTTATAATACTATAAAGATCTTTACCCTTTCTTCTTTTAGATAATTTTGAACGATATTGATGTGAGTGGTGATTATCTGAAGAATTTAATTGACGGTATCGCGGTGAGTTATGATTTTATCTTAGAATCTCTTTGACCTTGCTCTCGATTTCGTTGTTTTCTCTACTACGGCTTGTTAATTTCAATAATTCATGCAATGTATGCAATACATATTTTTTACAGTAATTGTGCATGGTCTAAATGGGTTTCTTAAGATTCCGTTGTCGGAGTAAGACAAAAAAAACACATCGAAAATGGACTATTATTACTATTACGATTTTTAAATATCAAAAAGCCGATTCAATGTTTACTTTCGGGGAGAAATTACATCAAATTCTTGATATTGTATTAATTGGTAAAGAAATCCCTTTAATAATAGGAAAATCAATAGATAATGGACCTAAGGGAAACTTAAATCCAAAAATGTTTAAATAACATCAAGTTTTCAATTCAAGTGTCATTAATACGAAGTGCCAAAATCACGAGACTTCATTCGATTCTTTTTGTTACTTTAGGGCCAATGTAAACAGCAATGGAAGAACGAAGAATCTGAAAAATTAGAGGTATGGCTCCTCTTGAGGGTATAAAGCAACTACAATGAATTGAATGGTGGAAAATAATCTCATATACAATATCGATTCTTGCTTATGTCAGCATAAAATGCTTCATCGTCTATAACATTATTTTAAACGTTGTTGTGGTGAACATAGCCAATTCATTGGATTTTCTAAAAATAAAATGTTTGTTAGTAATTAATGAATCAATTCAGTTTGAGGGTGTATAAAATCATATTTTTCATTGTTTTCTATAAATGAATTTTCCAGTAGTTCCTGCCGGCGTCAGCGTAGCTTTCTTGTTTAGGGTGTAACAAATTAGACTTTGGATACTGTAGAATTCACGTTTTATGCATTTTTTATCACGTGATGATATTCCCAAATGAATGGTAAAATATAGTTTTGATATATAGAGTGCTATCATATCTCCTTCTAACATTTTTGCTGAACAGGTATTGTTTATCAGGTCCAAAGTCTTATTTGCCCTCCCCCCTCCTATACAAGATGGCTACGCTGACTCCGAAAGGGTTTTTAAGCGACGACAGAAATGTCATTTATCAACAAGCCGTTATCTTTTCATGAAATTTTGCTGGTTAAGGCTTAAAACTAACAGTCAGAAAATGTAGAAACATGTAGTTTTAGGCTAAAACGTTTTATGCAAAAGAAATCAACAGATTGGTTAAATTTATCCACCTTCATGATCAATAGGGTTACGGGTTACAAAATGATATCATTGGGAAAGATGTATATGTGATGGTCTATGGGAAAAGGGGATATGAACCAACCGTAATTTACTTCTTTACCTCTCAAAATCTTGAAAAACGTCTGTGGAGGGGTGCATTTCTATTTAAGCAATTTGTGTGTCGCTAAAAAAGAAATGACCTCTTCCGCAGACGTTTTGAGCTATTTTGCCAGTGGATGGAGTATGATTGTGGTAAAAATGTCCCAGCCCCTTTTTCCTATAGACCGTCACATATGGCGCTCGGAACAACCTTAAGGTGCTCCCTTTTAAAAATCAAATTGAACTAATACCACTTTTGTTCACTTTAGAGTTGCATACTTGATCTTGGTTCGTGTGGCCATAGCTTCAAGGAGCTTTTGCAAGTATGGGCATCGTCTATTTGTTTGTTGTTTTAGGCTTAAATTTTACGCTAAACCAACATCATTAGCTATACTACTTCATGGCATAACAAATTGGCGGAATCAAATTTCACTGGCATTTAATTTCGCGTTTTTGTTTATCTATTTGGATAGTGGCAAAAAAAACGCCATTCCAAATTTTGCGGTACAGTAGAAACGTTTACATTTGCGACATTTTAGTTTCACCGTTCGACCGCAAAATGCTGTATGAAAACTTTACTTTCGTGGCTAAGCCGAAATCGTTCACACGTTTAGAGTCCGAACCATCTTTAAACAGCTATCTATAAGACTTTTCTGATGTTGATGCTTTTATGGCATTTTTAGCATGTACGTAAAATTTGCTATCGATTGATATACTCATATGTTAATTCTAGAGTGTTTAACATTCCTTGAGACTTTCAGAAAATCAAATTTCTCAACATGTAATTCTTGTGATTTTTGAAATGAAGCAATGAAATGAAACTGAAGCCTAGCAATGAATGTGTTAGCTTTTGATATTTAAGAATACGTCGAAATAACATCTTAGGCGATGATTTTCTGAAGCACTCAAAATGGCTAATAAGGTATTACGCGAAAATGACGTGGTACAACAAATAACGCGGTACAGCAAATAACGCGGAACAAATTAATGCCATCATAAGTTAACGCGAATTGCGAGTTTGTTTATCAAAGTGTGTGGTAATAAACGCGACTTGACCAAATTCAAAGGTTTAAGTGGTATTTAATAAACGCGAATTTTCACTGGAAATTTGATCCTCTGTTGTGTACGTTTTCTGTTGTCAGATTTCGTAAAAAGTTTAGCTATTTTCAGTGTATTTTTCACGTAGGATGTACTTTTCAGTACCTTTGATTTAGGAGAAAATTTACGGGTGTTAATTTAACACTGTGCATTTAATAACGGATGAGAAATTTACGGGAACATGAAACTAACGGGGTTTTAATTAACGCGAAATTGTTCATTCCGCGTTAACTAATGTACCGCGTTATTTTCGTGTAATAAGGTAATCACTTATCTTTCCATGTTCTTTTCAGGATGGGATCAGACAGCTTTGCTCCAATATCATATTGCCTCGATTAAATCCCTTGATTGATGGATTTTCCTCGATCAACCATAACATAAATGAGGTTTGTATTTGCTTATTTTGGGTTTCCTCTGACGTGTGATCTAAAAAGCTAGGACGTCTGAATAAAACTCAAATATATTTGTTATCGCCTCCTTTGCACATAATTGAAAGATTCATGACTTAAAGACAAAACAATGCCTGATAAAATTGACAAAATTATCTTATTTTCTTAAGATGCTGAACATTTTGTTTCTAATGAAAGATTTTATTCCCTTTCCCAAATTTTTATATATTGGCATTATAAAAAACGTTGTCTCTCGTGTCCGACGAAAAATTGTCCAATTGTCCATTTCAATAGACACATTAGACGCCTATTTTAAATGTCTAGTTAATTTTTTATTAGAAATACTGATAACTGTAAGTTCAACATTCCTTCAACCTGCCTGTGTTTCCTAGTATATTGTTTATCATTTTTTTTATACAGGAAGAATTTTCGTTTTACGAAGCAAATGATCCATTCGTTCAAAACCTTATTGCGACACTGGATAATGCATTAGTTATTTTAAAGGTAAGTACTTGTTTGTACTTTACGCTGCACCATCCCTTTATCAGGGAAGAAGAAGCAACCTTTTATAGTTTAAACTTCTCCGTGATGATTTTTCATGGATAATAAAGTATACCAAGACTAATATTATTTCCCAGCGGGCAAAACGTGAAAAACCCATATGGAGGAGTGTATTCTTTTTAAACTGCACACAGGCTGCGTGCCATTTGAATAAGAAAAACACTCCTCCACATAGGGTTTTTACTTATTTTGCCCACTGGTTTATGAAATGTTCAGTCGAACTGAAGGGGCTTAAGTTCAGCCAATTTTTTGAAATAAAGTTATATGTAAGGTTGGTCAGAACTGCCAAATTCGACCGATGCCTTTACGAAGCTACTGGTCAAAGGACCAGTTACTGTTTTTCCCAGATTCTCTGCATAGGTGTCTCAAGGAAGACAAGACTCTCATTGAAAGTAGTAGAGTTTTCGAAATCATAACGGCAGCCGCAACTGCAACGCAACAACTTTGTTTTGATTCAAACACGCATGCGCAATCAGCGGAAACTCCAATCTTGCGTTTTCATACGGCGTGACCACGTCAAATAAACAGATTTGGTGTTGCAGCGTAGACGTGACGTTTATGCGTGTTATGCGGTTATCTTAACGGAACATGACATTTGAACAACAGCAACCGCGACGCGACGCCAAGCTACTGCGTTTCCGTTGCAGTTGCCTTTGTGATGTCGGAAACTTGCTAGTCTTGTAAATTTGAGGGGGTTATATGAATCCTAACCTTAAAATGTAAAGGTCTATGAGATCCCAATTGGCAAAATAAGTGAAAACCCTATGTAGAGGAGCGTTTTTCTTTTTTAAATGGCCTGCGTGCCGTTTAAAAAGAAAACACCACATGGGTTTTTTCATGATTTTTCCCGCTGGGAAAAGGGGACATAAAACCAATCATGATTAAATTATTTACGCCTCAGAATTTTGAAAAAAGCGTCTGTTTAAGATGTCATTTCTATTTTAGTGATACGCAATTGTTTTTTTGGTGATTTTTTCAGCTGACGGAGTATGATCGCGATAACAATGTTCGAGTCCTCTTTTCCCATAGACCGTCACAAATAATCCTATTTTTAACGCAATCAGTGATAACTCTTAGGAAGTCCGAAAATGCCCGCTATAATACACTTTTCTCAAGATTAATCTTACCATGTTCTGCCCCTCTTCCAATCAGATTAAGTTATAGCAAGCAACTAAACGAAATAATAAAAAAAGCAGAAAATTTGAAATTTGTCGAAGGGGGGGGGGGACATTTTAAATAATAATGTCGGGAAGGGCATATTAATCAATCTAATTATAAATTACTCAAGATGAGATTTTCTTGTAGACTGTATTTGACTAATAAGTTGTTTATTTTTGCAATAGAAATTCTTGACACCGGCAAACTGTGAAGTGACAATCAGTTTAACTTGCCATGAAATTTCCACAAGAATGGAAAAGCTGTCAGACTGTCTTTGACTAATAAGTTTTGTTTTTTTTTGCAATAGAAATTCTTGACGCAGGCAAACTATGAAGTGACAATCAGTTTAACTTGTCATGAAATTTCCACAAGAATGGAAAAAGCTGTCATGAAGAAGACAACTTTTAATCGAGTAAGTATGTTATGCCTTATCGGGGAAAAACGTCGGAGAAAAATTTTATGAATTTTATGAAAGTGACCCGACCAAAATTTAACCCGATTTTATTTTCCCCGCATTTTTTATAACCGATCTAGAATTTTCACAACCTTTTCAAAATGTCATTTTGGTGGATTTTACAGCAGTTATGACATAACTTTGTTTTTTACTTCAAAATAACATGGATAATGAAGAATATTATCGAAAATCTATTATTAGGTGTTCATGACACTATTTATTTTGAAATTTAATGCAGGAGAATTTACTAAATTGAAAATTTAGTCGAGGAAAAGTGACTAATTTTTCAAAAGTGACTAAATTTTTCCTCGACTAAATTTTAACCCCCTTTTTTCCCCGATAAGGTATAAGGTTATCCACGTGATGCGAACGAACTATACTATATATAGATGTCCATTGGTGAAATTGTTTATTATTCTCAAAAACAATTACTAACCTATGTGGAGGAGTGCTTTTCTTTTTTAACCGGTACGCATTCCTCCGCATGAGTTTTTTTCACGGTTTTGTTGGTAAATCGTTTATTTTTCTCAAAATTAATACCTTAAGGGCATAAATCTTTACAGGTATTATACTCATGACACTGATTTTTGCGGAATTAAGTTTTGCGATCTTGTGGGCTAAATCGCAAAAATTAGTTCCCACAAAATCTATAATTTTAAGAAATGAAAATAGGAATTCTGTTGATACCTGTTTTATGATTATTCTCTGGATGATTATTTCCATCATGAAAAATAATTTAACAATAATGAATGAAAAACATTTTGTGGCCTCGCAATCGCAAAAATGAATTACGCAAAAAATTGTGCCCTTAAGATGGTCCACATGTTTCATCCGCTTTAAAGGAAAACCTACATTATACATTTAGAAATGAATTGAAGAATGAAACATTATTCATCCGCTAAATTATTTTTTCCTTTTTTAGTTGGGTGGACTTCAATTTGACAAAGAGCTTCGTTCGCTCATCCAGTACTTAACTAGCATTACAGAATGGACTGTTCGAGACAAATTTGCTCGATTATCACAGATAGCTACCATCCTTAACTTAGAAAAGGTAAGTTTTCAGACAGCCAAATGATGGTCTATAGTTCGCAGTCTGTTTTTAGATTTTAGACACATCCTAATCAGAATGAGTTACGCTTTTCTTGAACACTGGATTGAGATAAACTGGTTTGATGTCAAATAATGTCTTTGTAGGCTCTTTAGGTTATATGGGCGAATTTCCATGCATTCAAATACAGTGGTATTTAGACGCATATGGGTCTAAGAGGTCGTTTACATGAGAATTTCATTTCGGGCAAAATTAAATTTATTTTAAAAGTCACGACTGGAAACTACTCTAAATGAACCGGGTATTTCGGTCAAAAAGACAGAAAATAAATTTCATTTCGGTGTCAAAGGAAACCCCTTAAGTGGTTACAATTAATGGAATTGTTAAAAGATTTCATTTCGCCCAAAATAAAATTCTCATTTAAACGGCCTTTAAAGGTTAAATTTATTTCATTAATAACTTTATTTGATAAAGAGTTTGAAATCCGTTTACTGCATACACCCTCGAATGCACCAGTTTTAAAATCGCGTGGTATTACTCGAAATTTTACGAGTAGTCATGCTTTAATGGCACATTGTAATTAGGCTCGTTCATTCATTTTGGAATATAATCGTGTGAAAAATATTGAATTTATTCTGAATTTGATGTACATTTTTTGTGTTATTTTACTTTTTTCGCACAAATTTGAAATAATCAATGGGGATAATAATTATTGTAGTTTTCACACTAATCCCATCATTTTTGTGCAATTCCATTTTTGAATTTGAATTTAACTTTGTCTTAGGTGGCAGAGCTAATGGAATACTGGGGCGATAAATCAGGTCCGTTAACATGGAGATTAACACCAAGTGAAGTGAGAATGGTTTTATCGTTAAGGTTAGTGTTTTTATAGAGTTTTTTTCTGACCGTTGTACTTTCATTTGGCGGGCTTTCATTTGGTAGATTTGTGACGGTCTATGGGAAAAGGGGACATAAAGTCAACCATAATTTACTTGTTTACCTCTCAAAATCATGAAAAACGTCTGCGGAGGAGGTCATTTCTATTTAAGCGACACGCAATTTGCAATTTTCTTCTTTTCCAGGAACGATTTTCGAAATGAAGAAATTCAGAAATTGAAATTATGATGAGTCCGCAAAATGAAAAGAAGCTGTTGACGGCGGTGATGGCTGGTGGGAGCAAGATTTTCGAAAACGCCTGGGTTTAATAAAAATTTAGCTTAGAGGAATTCTTTTACATTTGTTTAACATGCTAAGTGTCCATTTCTTTCATAGCTTTGCAATTGACTTCAACTTCCACTTTGTTGTGACTGCCCCGTGTTGAAATGTTGGTATCCTGCTACTCTTTCCTGCAATCGCGTTAAAACATAATAAAACGCGGAACACTGTTCGGCCTGTCCCAGTATATTTCCGACTGTTTTCTGCATTTTATTACTTTCGAATTTTTGACCACGCGAATTTACTGGAACTGCTTGAATACCTACCAGAAAGGAATTGATGTAGCAAGATGAACATGGCTGGGCCAAATTTGTGGAAAGATTTTTGAATTAATTGTAACTGCTTCTTTTAACAGTCTTTCTCTACCTCCTTAGCAAGTGCAAAAATAACTGGTTGAAAATGCTAGAATTTTGTGAAAGAAACAGTCACAACAAAAGAACTTGCAAGAGGTCTTGGGTTCAATCTCCACTCGATCCGTTACCTTTGCAATACAGGAAAGTCAAAGATCTGCAGGATCTGTTGATTCATTACAGTATAAAAGAACTTGCAAAGCAAGCAATGGAAACCGTTAAATTTGTAAGAAAGAAATGGACCCTAGGGTTTTGAGTCTCTGGAGATGTTTTCTCCCGTGTGGTTAAACAGTGCCCTCAAAACAAGGCTAGTAATTGGAAAATCAAAAAATCGTTCATCCGAATAAAAATTTTCTGTAAATTTTGAAGAAATATAGTCACCCGCTTCTTTGTATACCGATTACATCAGTAGTGGCTGACTTTGCTCTTGAATTTCCTTCAACTGAGATCAATGAAATTTTGACATCCACCAAAATAAATTTCGAAGAAACGTAGTCATCCGCACTTGATTTCTTCCCAAAAAGTCAAAATATAAAAGGTATTTTCAAGAATCCATAATAGATTTGTATTCGTCAATTTATTTATTTTTATATATATTACATTTTCAAAATCATAACACCATGACATAATTTCTTTCGTTTTCTATCTTCAAATTTTTCATGTTTGCGTATCAACGTTTCGTGCATATTACTTTGATCGGAAAAATAATTCGAGAGAAATTTTCACGAGGTCAAAAATTTGCAAAATTTTTTTGTATTAATTTGCATTGGTTTCTCTGCTCGAAGTATCCCATTTCAGACCAACTGCAACATGAACTTAAAGGTCCTGGACCCCAGGGTAAATCAACCTAAGATCTTGGGTTCAAAAACGCGATGAACCTCTAGAAAAAATTTTGGCTTGAAAACATTTAACTTCATTTTTTTAATTGCATTTGCGCTGTTTAGTGAACCACGAGTTAAAAATTCAGATTAGTGAAACAAATTAAGATTGATTTTTGCCGACAATTCAAAAAGATTGATCCATTCGAAATAATCAATTTCTTTGCCGTATGCGAACAATAAACCTCTGGAGTTTTAATTTTTCAGGTACAGAACTTCAAATCTATATATATGCCTACATTATATCTAGAAGTAAAAATCTAGTATGTCATGGCTTAAAAAGATGTCTTTGTCCTAAAATTTGTGAATCGCTTCCTTAATGGGGAAATTAATCTAAGCGTAATTAGTCGTTTGGATTTCCGAAAATAAGTTCCAGTGCCCATAAACGGCAAAAGTTTTTTCCCGGCAAAATGCAAAAATACTGATATAAATAAGTAAAGTTCAGTGAAGGGTAACTGCGACATCGAAAAAGCCCGCCTATTACAATTGTACTTTCCCAGAAACCCCGAGCACGCTCCTACGCCGATGTTCTCCGTTGTAGTGCGAAAAACAAGAAATTACGTCGAAACACTATACATTTATATTTGACGTCAGTTAACGTTAGCATTGCTATTGTAATAAGCTTGCGTGGAGTGAAGACGCTTTTTGTTACGAATAAGAGAACAAGAATCGAAAATTGAAAGGAAAAAAATAATAAGACAGTATCGAGAATCAATCGATATGTATGTCAGAAGTAGTGAAACAGCTGGTCTACCGAGAATACTTCAAAAGATTTGCGCAATCGCTCGGACACACGATGCGCAACAAATGATGATGAAAGAGAAGTTGAAACATCAACTCAGAAAATCTACGGATTCATACAAGCAGAGAAAACGCCATCAAACACTGCTTCGAAGATTGAGCCAAGAGAAAAACATGATCAAACTGCCACGTCGACCAAAAATGTTTCGACAGGATGTTGTTGATAAAGCAAAGAAAATGATTGAAGCAGAGAAAGCTAGGTTGGAGATAGTCAGGAGACGTGAACGAATCGCATCCGCGTTGGAAAATCAGGGCATCAAAGTTGAATATCTAGATGATGGGTTGAAGCATGAGGAAGTTTTCGGTGACAAGAATGCAAATGTGAGCAAAGCAGGGAAAAAACGAAAGATTATTGACAATAATGATTACTACCATACAAAGAAACGACGACAGGAATCCAAGTCTTCCCAATCAAACGTCAGTCTCTACAAAAGTGAAATCATGAATCCTGGTATTCAATTGAAGATCACCAAGGTACGACGACGCACATCATACGAAAGAATTGATGATGGGATTCATTAGTAGGAAGACAGGATGAGGAGACAGAAGAGAACAAGAAAGAGGCGAAAGAAAACAAGGAGGAAGAGGCAGAAAGAAACAAGGAAGAAGCCAAAGAGAACAATGATGAGGAGGAAGAAGTAGGGAAAGGTTGGAGTATGTAGGAAATCAAGCAGAAGAAGGACGAGGTTGATGAGAAAGAGCTGGCGATAATAGAATCTAAAGACAATAACATCAGCGGAAAAATTGGTGGTGGAATCAGGAAGAGAAAGGGAACAAGAAGAACGTGTGAAGGAGCCATCTGTTTATTAAGTCAAGCAATAAAACATCTACTCGAAATTAACCTTACATTAGATACTATACCGCACGTGTATACACCTTTCCAAAGATTAATTTTCGCATCTTCCGACTTCTCTCTAGGCTAGGTTTCTAGTCGGTTATTTTTTCAATCGGATTCTAAATATTTTTCCTAACGAGAGGGCCGCACAAAGGAAGATTGTATGGTTTGTAGGATTTTGGTAATTCATCGCTGAGTTATTTCACTTTGAATATTGAAAAAAGTGTAAGAAAAGCGGTGGTTCAACAAGATTTTGCAATTTTTTTCAATATTAAAAGTGAATTAACTCAGCAATGGATTTCCGAAACCTTACAAACTAATACCACTTTTTAAAATTTTAGTAAGATTAACTTACTTTGATAAATATGAAGCGCTGAAAATATCAATTCAAAGTGCTAACACCAATATAAAATAGACAAAATAGCCATATTTTGCCCCTTGATGGCCAATATTCTAGCATGGAGCGATCCAACTTTTACAAATGACCTCATTTTCCTTACCTACTTTTTATGTTCTATCGACTGGATCAACCAAAAAATTCAAATTTCAAATCTTCAAAATTTGACTTTCAAAGGGGACCACTGACAGCTTTTCAACCCCCACAAAATTCCTGGTAACGAGAGACTGACCAAAAATGTTTACTTAGACTGACCATTTTATATTGGGGAGATTCTCAGGATTCAAAAGAAGCTATAAATTGCCTGTCCACGTTTAGTTTACGAAATAATAGTGAAGTTAAGCAAACCAAAATCTACTGTGTACCGGCAGCCGAACTTAGACACTGATCGACTGTGCCGCTGAAAGTTGCTTGAAATGCTAATTTCTAGAACAGCTGTGCAACGTCATACGTCGTAGATTTTGGTTTGTTTAACCTCGCTAATGAATTTAGCTCGCTGACTATGTCGTGGAAAACTGATAAATCTTGAATAATTGCGGATATCCGTTGTGTCATTTACAACTTTCTAATTAGAATTTGAATAAAAAACGAAATGGCTAATTATGTCTGCAAATTTCACCTTAAATCAAAAGGGCCGTACAACAAAAAACAACAAAATATCAATGTAGCAAAATATTTTGACTTTCAAAAGTCAACAATAAAGATATTAAAGAATCAAATCAATTAATTAAGTTAGGAAATATGATATATAGTACACTCCTCCAGAGTGGATTTTCATGATCCATCTTGTTATTCCGGTTCCGTGTACTCAGGAGAGTACATGCTAAGCTTGTCAGCGTCTTTGGCGTATGGGGCGGTCAACCATAAATTTGCAATCCACTTCTCACCCTTTCGAACTTCGCATCCTCCATGCAAAGACCATTCATCGATCTCACCTAAATAGCCTGTGGCCTTATCCACATGATGGTTGTACCAGGCTACTGCCGTTGCCTTTTTAGGTTTAACCACGAGATTAGCGTCATAGCAATGCTCGTTCAAATTGTAATAATCCTTTGCTGGATAACCATGACGACGGTTTCCCTTGAACAGAAAATAGTACAGCGAGAATTACACGATTGAAATGTCTCGGAATTTATTTATTCAAAATTCTCTCAATATTTAGGAAGGAAGGCATCAGTTAAATTTTTACTTTTCTTATAATCCTAATACCGCTAAAAAGGAAAACATAAAAGTTAAAAAAAAAATTTAATTCCGAACAGACTGCGAAATGATTTTAACATTTTGAAAACACTTTGAAGTGGGAAAAATCATGAAAAACCCATGTGGAGAAGTGTTGCGTGCCGTTTAAAAAGAAAAACACTCCTCCACATAGGGTTTTTACAAAATTTGCCCACTGGGTTTCTACCATATCATTGATCTTTAAAACAAAACTAAAGTTAAATTCCAAACCCCTTAATCTCCCCCATTCCCTACATTTCTATGTATTTGTGACTTCGGCATTCTATCGCGTATGTATTTTTGTACAAATGGCCCCCTGGAAATTGGTTTCTGCCTCTCCATATGCGCATTGGGAGTAGAAGCATCGTAAACACTGCAACAGGACTTTTGTCCTTGGACCACGTACAGTATATTAAATATTGAGAGAAAGAGGATTGGTGCTTAAAGCTTCAGAGTTCGTGATATTACTAGCAGCAGGGAATGCTGAATAAGAGAGAACAAAAGATAAGAAAATTGGTGCTAACAACTTCTGAGTAAAGGCGATTATCCACTCCGGAAAATGATCCACGGAACAGATCAAAAAAAGTTAAACAATTTTAACTTGTCAATGGATCACT
>JAUBWS010079832.1:0-12706 GCA_032270445.1 Darlingtonia californica
CAATCCCCACTCGATTCGTTACCTTTGCGGAAATTGGAAAGTCACATTAGTGCAGGCAGGATCTGTTCCCAGGATCCTTATCAGTAATAATTGAAGTATTTAGTTTTATTTAAAAATGTCAATAAAAACGCCTAGCTTTTTCAACATGTGTGTGTTTACGCACAACAGGAGATTATCCTGATGTGGCAATGTTCTAAAATACTCCTTTGAAGAAATGCTTTGAAGTTTTTGGTGCTTTTGAATAAATTCAGCGACCACTCCTTGAAAAACCTGGACAATTTTCATAATATATCGCACTTCCTTAAAGAAAAGTTTATATGAAATTTTATTATTATCCTCAGTAACATGATTTTCCTCGGTTGTTACTTTACTATTAAGATCATGCTGAACGTGATAAAAATCACGATGACACCATTTTCAACAATTTCAAAACGGCACTAGTGCCTCTTCTTGTCATTTTGGTGCTCTATTATGCACATCAGTTCATGATTTATATGAAAAGTTGATGACAATTTAGCAAAACATGTGTCTTATAGCTTTCTAAAAAATCAAAATAAAAACAAAACATCTTGTCTAGTTTTATAGCTCTTTGAGAAAAGGCACGTCGTTTTTGGCTGTGTGTTACAAAAAAGGCTGGCGTTAAAAGGGCCAAAGATTTGCAATAAGTGGTATTGCTTTTGAACCCTAATGTTTTCTTATACACAGCGTAAGCGCTTATTATTGTTTGAAAGAAACGTAAGTAAAGCAATTTTAGGAATCAAACTCAATTTTTGAAAGTGATACATGTTCCATTATCAGAAAATAAAAACATTTTTTTGTAAACTATTTTCTCCTTAACTTTCGAAGTGATGTAAAACCTGGCCCTTTTTTCTGTTATACCAAATTTTATTAGTGGAAGAATAAAGGTTAACGCAAAAAAGGCCAGCATTATCTTTGGGCCTGTCTGTCTTTTTTCGTAAATTTCTATACTTGAAATTTTTTTACTGCAGAACTGATATCAACATGATAATACAGTTTGTTCGAAAACCTTGGCTTGAATTTGAAATATGTTATTTGAATAAACATTCCCTTTTATTTTAGAGAACTAACAAAATTGAGAATAATTAGATAGAAACATTTGAAAGAAGCTAGAAACAATCGTTGTAAGTACGAAACATTGTCATGTTTAATTTTTTAAGTTTTAATAAATACTAAGTTTCATGATACATAACTCTGACGTCATTTTTTGCTTGATAAACTTGGTAAAGGTTAGAGCATATTTTAAAGTTAATTTATAGTTTATTATATTTTGTCTTTATTCAATAAATCCAGACTACTTCGCTTCACCGTAAGCAGCGTTAAAACGAATAGATCTCGTCATCATAGGTGTGCCACTAGGAGTGTTACTGTCTGTTGCAATCAAACTTTTCTGAAATCTAGCCTTTCGTTTGGCATCAAAGGCTGCCTTTGTATTTCGTTCGGGTGTGAAAATAATCACATAAATCTTGTAAATATACATTAAGATAAAGTGAATACAGTTTAATATCAAAGCTGCATACCAGAGAGTGATAGTTTTGGCATGCTCGCTTACTTGTGTCATATAAACAATCGTCGCTGCAATCAAAACAATACTTGACGTGAATGACGAGTAAGTGACGTATGATGTCTCCCGATAATGTGACGGTACATGACGTGCACGGATTCCTTGTATGGCATTGCAAAATACAATTATGAAAACGAAACCAAATTGTATTTGGATGTCCTCGTTGTTGCTACAGCTCAGCTCTTTTTGGAATTGATCTTGGTACAGTGTGACCTGTTTCCTTGGTGCTGTATCTATGATTATGGAAATCACCAGTACAGCTGCATTCAAGGTCAATGCGATAAGAACAGTAAATAAAGTGGATGCTTTTGCTATTGTTATTTCCTTCCGAGACATTCTTAACTTGGCTTTGAATATGAGGAGAACTTTTTGTGTTTTCCCCAAGTTGATTGCCGTTGTTAAGGTGAAAAAAACACCGATAAATATTGGTCTTGCTGTGCATTTCATCTGATCTGGTTCTCCGAGAAAGACAGGAATGATGAGAATAGTGAACACAAAATGAGTGATGATCTGCAAGAAGGACATTTTGCTGTTAGACGCTCTAACTAAAGGTGTCATTCGATGTTTCCAAACCACACAAAATGTGAATGTGATGAAAATGACTAAGATTGCAGAAACGATACAAAATATGATTGTTGGATTTGACTGGAAATCCAGGTAAATCACTTTGTACGGATCATAGCATGATATTCGGCTTTCATCACTCAATAATCCCTCTGCGCATTCTTGGCATTTAGTCTCATTGTTTCTATAGTAACGTTTCGGACAACGTTTACAAAACCAGCCATAACTTGTATCCCAGCCCTCTTCTTTGTAATAGGAATGGACAAGTTCTGTTCCTGGCCTGCATGCGGGTTTCGTCAGATTGCAATGTGGTTTAGCTTTAAGGGCTTCACCAGGGTTGTACTCGTCATGACTGTAAATTTCTTTGAGTTTTACCAAATTAACATAGAAAGTTTGTTTCCAAAATCTTATTTGAGCACCCATAATACGAGTGTTGTATTTTAAGGTTTCGTAAAAAGCACTCTTAATTCCCATATCTAAATCTTTCCATAATGAGGGAGTGATGTTGCGTCCTTGTAGGAATTGAAGGGACCCGCCGTTTGATCCTAAAAATCCCTTAAGATCCCCAGGTTTCATATTTTTCCAAACACGATTGATGAAGTCTGGCTGAAAAAAATTCTTTTTGAAATCATGCGTGAAATACATCAAGTTGTTTAAAGCTAAAGCACCGGGCACTTGAAAGAATATGTTTTGGTAGTGTTTCCCTAACCTCGTCTTTATGTCATTAGACGTAGAATTCCCATGTGATTCAAAATTACCATTTAATGTCAAATTCAGGGCTTCAAAATTAACAAAGTACAGTCGTTTTACTTCAGGTATTTTGGCTTTTAATTCTGGTAACTGTTTGTGGAAATCACCAAGGGCGTTGTTGCTACCGTATAGAATAGCAATAGAAATTCTTGGGTTCATCAGAATCTCTTTGATAGGCTTTTCAATTTCATAGATGTTTATACTTCTTTCTTTGATACAACTATGTTTAAGTCCGAGTTCGTAATAAATACAGAAGGCACTTTCTGCATTGTTTTCTTCATAACATCTTCTGCTCCTTGGCTTTGTTGTTGACGATGTTGGATGTTCAACGAGATTAAGGATAGCTAATAGAGTGATATTTAGTTCTTTCCTGAAGGCATTGATACCTGTTTGATGGAGTGTTTTACCGAAACTTGCTTCATAACTGAATACAAAGAGAGGTTCTTCTATGAAGAATCTTGGATACATTGGTTGGTATGTTATGGCATACAGAGGAATTTCAAAAGGCTGTAGCAAAGAGCAGACTAACTGCGTCAACTCAAATGTCAGGAAAGTAAAAACGATCACGCCTTTGATTGTTTGAGTTCCTTTGATATTTTTATCACCACAAACACCAGTAAGGTTGATGTTCTTCTGCAATATCAAAGGAAATAAGCTTTCCATCACCGCTGATTCTTTATCACCAACATCCCTTGAACAAAAAGGCAAAGACACACCCAGAATCTTTTCATTTCGTTGTATCATTTTATGCATCGTCTCCTCGGTTTTTCTAACGTTCAAACAACTGAATTCGAATCTACTTTGACGGCGACATGACGACGCAGAAAACAAACCATAGAACCAGTATGGTTGACCCCAACCTTGATTTTGATTGAATAAAGAAGCCATGATCGTGATATAAAATATTTTATGAAGCTCCATTCTTGATATCAAATCATAAACTGGTAACTATTTTCATGTTCATTGCCATGCAATCGTTTGGTGTTTGCAATGTTTATTTACTTATACTGGCAACAAGATTATTCATCAAACATGAGCTAAAGACTTTGGTTTGCTTTACTGAAGATTTTGTTTGTTGATTAAAGAGCATGCACTTATCTATATTTTAAAGAACTTATCCGCCAAATTCAAATCTAAAGCAATTTTAATCTATAAGTCAATAAAATTATGAGGAGGAAATTATTTTTCACCCTTGAAGCTGTGAAAGAATGTCAAAAGTTTAATTTCAGACTATCTTTGAAATATTTAATTTTTTTGTGAGCAAGGAATGCGCACAAGCCATCTAGGGGTTAGTTTATTCATTTTCAAGATTTTCCTTTTTATTCGTGGTTACTCAAAATTTCAATGTTCTGATTTTCTAAACAAAATACTAATAAAAGTTAGTATATCTGTCGTTTCAATAAACATTTTTTCAGATTAACAACGGTCTTTCTATAATGATGCAAAAAGTTGTTTTGTTATAAAATGGAATTAGGCAAACTCCTCACAAACTCACTCTGTAATCCAACTGTGCACATTGTTTCTACGTAAAGCCTTAAAACAGTTTTATTGTGTTAAAGTTACAGAAATTGGACTTTGTAATTTACTTTTCTATTCTTTACTCTTTTTGTTATTTAAGAAAATGATGCACTACCATCAATCGCGAATATATTAATAAAAAACTTTTTGACAAATTTTGGCTCGAAAACACTTTTGGGAATATTTGATGTTAGGAATTTTAGGTAAGCTGAAGCTACGAAGGAAATTAAAAAATTTATTTGCCAATTAACTGTTTAAAGTATTAATCTTGCACTAATCTTTTAAATTAAAAAAAAATAAGCATAATGCTTCTCTTGACTGGTAGCGCTAAGAAATTTTTAAAGTGCCGAATTTGGTGTTCTAGCGTTAATGAGTTCTAAAACAAGTCGTTTCTTAGGAAATTATTAAGCAAAATCCATTGTAGAATGAAGGAAAGACACGAGCGATGTTATTCCAAAATCAATATTTATATAAGCAAATAAGAATACCATATATTTTGTAGAATTTACCAGGAAATAGGCATATTGTTATGGTAATTAGTGTACTGTTAAAAAAATGGTGTACTTAACATTATTGCTTAACCCTCTTTATGACGGGGATGGAAAGTACACACCACCCTCCACTGAAAATAAAATGAAAAAAGGATTTCAGCTTGCCACCGTTACCACTACTCTCAATTTTATTCACGGTTGCTAGCCAAATTGTCGACATGGAAGTCAGGGGAAAATCAGGTATTGTAGTTTTTGTCAAACAAGTCAAGAGAATTTGCTTGTTTTGCGTGGTTCTAGGGAAAATGATTTGCAACAAGCCTACCTTTTTGATCGAGTTTATTATTACTATTTCTATTCTGTCATCGTGTTTTATATTTTCGCTTTTTTTTCTCAATTTTTCAGAAAACTAAATAAAGAGAAACGTCAAAAGTAACATATTTTCGTGATTTTCTTATATAAAAGTCAGGAAAATCTTAATCAAGGAGAATTTAGGAAATTTGATTTCAACTTTTTGTTGAAATCGCGTTTAGTTTTAATTTTTTTTGTTCTCTAAAATTGCCCAATAATAAATTCATAAATAAAAGAAATGAAGTCTGTCATCATGATTTATTTGGTCACGAAATTTTATTAAAATGTATTAACATTCAACTTTTCAAAAAAACACCGAAAAAAATTGTTTAATAACCAAACTTGTGGCACATTTTCATTGAAATGTGGTAAGATATTGAACCAAATGCGTTGTAGATTATGTATTATACTTTTTAAAAAATACCTTGTTTACTCGATCTAGTGGCTTGCTTTTAATATTGGATCTTCGCATGGTCTTTCCGTTGTTTGAATAGACATGTTTTGCATGTTGAATTAGTTAGTTTAGCCAAAGCGTCTCTCATAAAAATCTTTTTTTATCGGAATAATTTGAAATGTTAATCGAATGTAAATAGACTTTATGTATCTTAATCGCGGCAGAATTTTGTATCTTCTATTTTCAGAATTCAATTAAAACCTTCACAGCCTCAGTACGTAAACCATATAGCGTTCTTACTGGGATAGTGGAAATAAACATCTACTAGCTGAAATAATTAGTAAATGCGGCCAACCTGTGGAAACAACTAAGATCTTAACCCTATTTCTCATGGGGTCTGGAGCACCCTTATTTCACATGGTAAAAAAATCCCCTACCTTATTTCAAAGATTATAAGTGGTATGATCTTGAAACTTTGCACTATATTAGTTTACCATAAAAGATTTTCAAAAAAGACTAAATTGACAATAGCTGCCATGGTGACTTGCAGAAGTCGGCATATTTTCTTGAACCATGGCTTTTCAGTGTATTTCTTCAAAGAGCAATATATCAAAATAGAAAAAAGATTTTTCAATTCTGTTTTGATTTTCAGATAGCTAACAGAAAAGGCTTTCATAATTATTTCATCAGAATTTCACTTAAATCATTTCCTGGGAGACTCCTTATGGGCGGCACATACCCTTTATGCTCGATATTTTGTTTCAGTGGAAGTCGCAAATGCCTTTCCCAGATGCATATTAATTATTAAGAAAGCAAGCAACTTTCAAAATCCTTATAAAGGCTGGTTATTTATTGCAGAGGCCTTGTTTCTCTAGTTTGTTTCACCCACTATTACATTAAGCGTTAAATGTTTTAATTATACTCAAAACGAACACTCATAAATAATTACTTGAATAAATTATTGTCACTGTGAATAGACTAACATAAGCCTTTAAAACTACTCGATTAATGATTTGTATCATTCATCTGTTTGGTGTGGCATAATGGCCAATCTGAACTTTTTCTGTCTCTGGTGGCGAAAAAAGGACGACCTGTTAAGGTCTCCCCTCCACAATAAAATATAAATCTTGTATGAGTAGATTAGACCAAAATGTACGATGTTTAACGCAAGTGTTACATAAATCATAATGTGGCTGCTTACATATTTACTCGATTGTAACATATATACTCCAACACCGGCTACCATAACAACGGCTGACGTAAATGATGCGTACATTACGTGTAATGTCTCGCGGTATTGCGTCGGTAATTTGCGTGCTCGCACACCTTGAATGGCATTTGCTATGATGATAACAAGTATGTAAGCAAATTGAAGTAACATTGAAAAGTCTTCTTCACAATGGAGCTCTTTGATCAATGTTTTTTCATAGTAAGTCGCGCTTCCGCCACTAATTTCACGCCCT
This sequence comes from Darlingtonia californica, assembly GCA_032270445.1. Lineage (NCBI taxonomy): Eukaryota > Viridiplantae > Streptophyta > Magnoliopsida > Ericales > Sarraceniaceae > Darlingtonia > Darlingtonia californica. The sequence goes on from JAUBWS010079832.1 coordinate 7,111, forward strand.
GCTTTCGTCATGATTAAGATAGCACCATCTAATAGCAACAAAGAGAGTATCGTAAAAATTTCAGTGACTTTCGTCCACATTACCTCCGTCTTTGTTTGTCGAATTTTTGAATGAAAGATTCTCAAAACTTTCTGTGTCTTTCCCAAGTTGATAGCCATGGTTGTAGTTAACAGTGTTCCTATAGTAACCGGTCTTGCGATACATTTCAGAAAGTTCGGTTTTCCGTAGAATGTAAAGAATGGTGCTGTTGTTAGAAAAAGATGTATTATCATTTGCACGTAAGAAATGTTTGCGTTCGATGCGCGAACCAAAGGTGTATATCGGTTTCTGTAGAAGACGACCAAAGTTAATAAAATGAACGCGAAATGCAAAGATGATACTGCCATGAAAATCCATTCTGATTTATCATCTAGTTTGAGATAGATGGTAATGTAGGGATCATAACAACTTAAACGATCGTCTGTACTTCTTCTGTATGGATCGCAAGGAATACATTTTGTGTTATTCTCATCCTTTATGGCCTTATAAAATCCTTCATAACATCTCTCGCAATGCCATCCATAGCTTGAATCCCATTCACTTTCTTGATAGAAGGAATACTTCAACTCAAGACCAGCTTCACAAATTGGGATAGTTAAATTGCAAAACGGTTCAGCATTTAATGCTGCCTTTGGATTGAAGTATTTTGTTTTTAACAGTTTAGTTATTTTTATTATATTTAAATAAAACAATGCTTTCCACAAAGTTAACTGGCTTGAGATCAGCTTTCTGTTATATTTCAGTTTTTTGTAAAACTTCCTCTTATAAGACTTTGGTAGAAGATGCCAATGGTTTGGCTGTACTTTTATGTATTTCAGGAATTTGAATTCTATTGGATCTTCAATAAATAAGGCTTTTGCAACTTCGTCAATATCATAATACTTTATGAGAGTTTTGAGGTATTCATCACCGTAGAATTTCCTCTCGAAAGTGTGGATATAATCGAAAAGTTGATTCATACCTCTTGCTCCAGGTAAGTTATAAATGACATTCTTCCTTCTAAGCTTTGTCGTGTTATATTGAAGATCTTCATCGTTTGTTTCAAAACTTAGGAAAAATATGTCAGATAAATTTCTGTTTTGTTTACGCATCTGCGAGATTGTGGTATCAAATGTTGTGTACGAAGAGCTGCTTCCTTGAACGATAACAAATGATAGACGAGGATTGTTCAGAACTACTTCAACTGCTTCTTCAAGGTCATTAGTTTTTGTCATATTGACGTATTTTTCTTTCATGCAAAAGCCTTGTATATTTAAGTCAATGTAAGTGCAAAATGCACTTTCTTTTCGTTTTCCCTCGCAATATGTTGTTGTATTCTCTGGGGATTGTAAATTCAAACTAGCCCCAATCGTAATGCCCATCGTTTTTCTTAGACCATTGATTCCGTTTTTATGAATATCTTTCCCAAAACTAGCCTGGTAGCTGTAAACGAATAACGGATGCCGGACAAGTGGAGCAGGATACATAGACTGAAATGTGATTGCAAATAAAGGAATATCGAGTGGCATCAGTAAATAGCTTGCTAGTTGTGTCAGCTCAAAAGTTAAATGTGAAAACACAAAAAGAGCTTCTAATTTGAAAGATCCTTCAAAGTTTTTGTTGATACATTGACCTGTTGTTATATTAATATGACCTGTATCAGAAAACTTGAGAAGAAGTTGCATCAAGTCTTTATCATCTAATATACCCTTTGAACAAAAGGGTAGCCTTATTTTATAATGAATGTTATTTCTTTCGATAGCATGTCTCATGACTTTTTCGTTCTCTAATGCATTTGAACAGCTAAAGCCATATCGACTTTGGCATGATGGATATGACGAGAATAATCCATATACCCAATAAGGACTATCTTTCATACATCCAACGTAACCAAATAAAGTGCCTACCAGGATAATACACGAAAGCCTCATAATTTCAATCAGCGATGTGTTAAACAATTTCATCTACTTATTGTGAAGTTGACCTACTTCTAAATTTCATTTCTTCATAACATCAGCATTATCATATTATGATCGGCTATTGTTTTATGATAGCAAGAAAGGAAGATTTTGTTGAGTTTTGCCATCTTTTGTTTGTTTTACAAGGGTGAGTAATTAAAAAAACGGAGAGCTGTGTAATCTCCTCCATTATTATCGCCAATTAAGCAGTTTTATATCTTTAGCCTTATAAGGAAAAATAAATAGTAATTAATAGAGTTATAAAAATTATTTCAATACTAATTTTAATGATGCTTTAATGATGGTGGACCCTCCTATCTATCAAAATGCGTCTGTCCTGGAGTCCTGAGAAATGGAATTAAAGGAATCTTCCGACTGTGTGTAAGGATTCTTATTGGACTAAAAAGAAAAAAATTGCGCCTTATAGACCAAATTATAGACCAAGCAATAATTTGTCAAATCGTCACCTGAAACTAGACAAGTTGCGACCTATCTCAATGTGTTCCTATATCTAAGAGACTTCAAAAAAGTATAAGTAAATAGAGTTTTTTTAATCAAGCAAGGGGTGAGGATGATTTTTCTATAGGGGTAGTGAGATCAATGGTCCCTCCTTTAAAAGTGAAATTTTGAAGGTTCTAATTTCAAAATCTATTAAACTGATTCATGACATAGAGCATATGAGGGTTGATACGAAGAATGGGGTCATTTGTGGAATTTGAAGCATTTCATGGTGGCCATTTTTGTCTATTTTCTGCTACATCAAACTTAACTATATGGGTCATAAAATTTATTTCAAAGGATTACTTTGTCCTACTGAAAAATGGTATGGTTTGTAGGGTTTCCATAAGCCGTTATTGAGTTATTTGACTTTAAACTGAAATAAATTTGCTTTTTCACAAATAATTTCAAAATGGAAGAACTCGACAACGGCTTATTGAAACTCTACAAACCGTACCACTTTTTCAGTAGTACCAAGTAAGGTGAATTCTTTGAAACAAACTTTTAACCCATTTAGTTAGATTAAAAGTGCTGATGTCAGCAGAAAATAGACAAAAATGGCCATTTTCTATACTCATAATGCTTATATGTTAGCATGAAATTGTCAAGTTTCACAAATACCCCATTTTTCTTATCTACTCTTCATGCTCTATGTCGTGAATCAGTTAGGTTTTGAAATTAGAACCTTTAAAATTTCACTTTCAAATTGGGGACCATTGATCTCACTACCCCTGTAGAAAAAACGTCCGTACTCCTGGCTTGATGAAAAAAACTCTATATATCTACTGTCTCTTAGGTATAGGAACACATTGTGATAGGTCGCAATTTGTCTAGTTTCAGGTGGTGATTTGACAAATTATTGCCTGGTTTATTAGGTTAAGCAAGAAATTACGGTACCGCAACTTTTGCCACCGATACCACTTATGATCGAGGATCCCTGCTAGCAAAAGACGTCGAAACGATGGTCTTGTGCTTGCTGGATTACAATCGGGTTCTTACCAACGGCTCCACTGCCCACTTGACTGCTGTAAAAAAATTCCCTCCTTTATTACTGATTTAAGTCTTTGTTGCAAATTTATAGACTTTTTTACGACTTTTTTACCACTTTAGCGCCTAGATAAAACTAAAGGAATCTTTTTCTTTGGGATAGGTTTTTTTTATAGCGAACAAAATTTATTTGATTGGGAATAGATTTTCAGGTGGATAGCTTTTGGTCGCGCCATTTGAAATGTATAAAAATGCAAGTTTCGTTTGAAGAAAACAATTGATCAAAGAAATTGTTATGGTCTATGAACGCACGGGATGGTTAGGCTGTAGTAAAAAGAGGAACCACCAATTCGAGTATTGTGAGAATTTTTTCCGATTCGCTGCCAGAGGTTTAAATTTCTTACGCAGGAATATGGTATAGGACTCGTCAAATTATTGTCACGGTACGATGTTAACAAAATACGCAATGCAAAATACAATCAATTAAAATCAGGCCAAGCGTTTTCCAAGAAATTTATCGGTCTTTGCATTTAATGTATTTTAATGACTGTGAACCAACGTCCTGTTCTTATGGGATTCCCAGTATCCAATTTGTTTTTGATTCGCCCTTCTCGCAATCTTTGGCTAATCAGTAAAGTTCGTGGCCCCCTCCTTCCCCTCAGAAATAAATCTACATTTAAATTGCAAAAATCCTTCAAGTAACAAAGATAACTCTCAATATTAAAATATCAATCAATATTAAAATATCAATCAATATTAAAATATCAATCAATATTAAAATATCAATATTTTAGCTGCAGACAAAAATCTTCGACCAACTTATTTAACTAGTAAATGTGTACACACAGGTGGGGTTTTCGAGACTTCATGTGCTGATATTTATAAGGAAGTTCATGTTTAAATAAAATTTTACCTTCCACTCTTATTTTGGAATCTATACCCGATTTTAGATAACCTAATAAATCTTTATTTAAAACCAAGCACACATGGAATAGCTCATTTTTCTCATTTTAGCTTATTATATACAACAATTTAGATATATTTGATTTTCCTAATCTTACCAAAGAACTATTCACATTGCATGAAAAATATATTGTTGGAAAGATTTTCTTCAATGCAAGGTCACTGGTATGACTAAAGGTTTAGAGGTAATTTTCGTCAAGAAAGGCAAAAACAAGGTTTTTTTTTCTTCCAAATTTCTATTCATAGCTTTTCATTGAAGAAAAATCTTTGAACACTTTCTTAACATTTGCTATTGCAAGATTCAGGTCATCGTCACAAGAATGTGTCAAATTTTCATTAAAAATGTTCATTTATTTCTATTCTCTTCAGTGTCAATTCTTCTCGTTTCAGGATGTTGTTCTACTTTTTGAACTTTTTCCCAACGACACAAAAAGTTCATGCAATATTATACAAGTTAGTTGAAACAAACAAGTGTCGTGTGAAAAAATCGAACTTTAAGTATCCGTTAGATGTGGCATCACGGCTAACTTGAGCTTTTTCTGTCTTTCCCGGCGGTACACGGATGCCGTGTTAAGGTATGATCTACACAATAAAACAAAAATCTTGTACGAGTAAATAAGACCAAAATGTACGATATTTAAAACTAATGTTATGAAGATCAAAATGATACTTTTCGCATATTTACTTGATTGCGAGATATATATTCCAACACCAGCCACCATAACAACGACTGACGTAAATGAGGCGTACATTACGTGTAATGTCTCGCGGTATTGTGACGGTAATTTACGTGCGCGCATGCCTTGAACGGCATTAGTTATGATGATAATAAGTATGTAAGCAAACTGAATTATTATTGATAAGTCTTCTTCACAATGGAGCTCTCTGATCAATGTTTTTTCATAGTAGGTCGCCCCTGCGCCACTATTTTTACTACCTACTTTCGTTATGATCAAAATAACACCAGCTAAAAGCAACAAGAACAGGATAGTAAAAAGTTCAGTGGCTTTGGTCAACCAAATCTCCGTCTTTGTGTGTCGAGTTTTTGAGTGGAAGATTCTCAAAACTTTCTGTGTCTTTCCCAGGTTGATGGCCATAGTTACAGTGAACAAGATTCCTATAGTAGCTGGTCTTGCGATACATTTTGCGAGATTTGGTTGTCCGTAGAATGT
>JAUBWS010079854.1:11357-22739 GCA_032270445.1 Darlingtonia californica
CTCGCTCTCTCGCTCTCTCTCTAAAATAACATAGAAAAAATGTAATCTTGGTCATTTTTGAAGGATTGAATTCATCCTGGGTATGTTCATAATTTTTAGCAAAACCTCAGCCTCGATATTCCCATGGAAGAGGTTCTAATAAAACACACATGTGTGCACATTGCGAAACAAAATCATAAGAAAATCAAAACATCAGGCACACTGTATTTTGAATACTTAACCCCCAATTAAATGAACATAAAAAATGTGGGCATATTTTGTAAGTAACCTTAACAATTTCCTATTCAAAAGTGTAAAAATGCTTATTCTAACTGAAAGATTTAAGACGGAAAGATAAGTTTAATGTTTGGTATTTTATAAGATATGGCAGATTTTCGAGGATTTCAAAGAAGAGAAAAAAGTGCTCCAATCGTCGATGAGATATTTTTTACTATTTTTAGTCCGAGACGTGTTGACGAGTTATTTCAGTTTACAGGTATTTAAAGTCAAGGAAGTTGGCATAAGGAAAAATACGTAAGCCCATTAGTGGATAGTGCCATTTCACATATTCTCCATTATGTATGCGAAAAATATACGAATCATTTTGTTTTCTTTATTTTGAACCTTGGCAATTTATAAAATTTCACTATTATCTTCATGAAATTAAATTTGAAGAGTGTCCTAGTAGTCCTATTCCTTTCGAGGAATTTTCAGCACATCCTATTTGTCAAGTATGACCCTATTTCATTGAAACAAACACGAAGCATTGATATTCCCCTTCTTTTAAATACGTGGAAAAATTGCAAGAAAGGAAAGTAGATTATGTGTAATCAGAATCGTTTGTTGTGTGCAGACCACGTAATCAGCTCAATGTGGGTGCAAAAATAATTTCACCCGAAACATGTTCGATTGCGGTGTAACATGCTGGATAAGTGCAAATATGAAAAAATCGAATGTACTATAGAAATTCGAAATGCGATGCAAACTCTTGAATATTGAACACTGCAGTAAAATTGAACAAAATACTGTAGGACTCGTTTTAACACCAAGTGAAAGACGAAGACGGAAAAAGATACAGTATTTTTTCAAATCTTCAGCTTCACGAATAAGAATCAATGATTTTTGTTACTTATATACAAAAGAAGAGAAGAAGAAAATTTATAAAGTTCCAGTCTTTGAAATGATTTGTGTATTCTTCATATTAAATATGGAGAATATATGAAATGGCACTAATGGGCTTCTGTATTGTTACATACCTTCTGAATGTTGTTAGATTTTCTTCGAGAAAGTATTCATTTGTTGACTTGAAAAGTTTTAGGGAATGAAAAAAAATTCGATCATTCCAAAATTTCGATGGCTGCACTCTACATCGACTAGCTTAAGACTGCTGAATTTTTTCTTGATATCAGGAAGAATTTCTTTTGAAGGTGCATCGATGCATGTCTCATCTGATGCGACGATTCCGTCTGTATGAGATGATGGTACTGGATTCAATCCCTCACACTTTAGTGCTTCTATCAAGGTCACTTTTTTGTTATACACGTGACGATCCCCGTCATATTTGTTATTGTTTGTATAAAACAGCAATGACAGTACTGCAACTGCTAATTTAATTCCAATCTTGTTTGCTCCTCTTAAAACACTTCTGTTGAGCAGGCGGTGAAGTCTTTCATTTGCTTCCGATCCATGGCCGGGGAGAATACCAGAAAGACAACCTTTTATAACATGCTGCGTCAATCCGGAAAATTTGTAATGAATACTTGGTTCCTTTCAATGAATAGTTTGTTGTTTTACATTATGAACTCTCGAGCAGGTGTTTGAAGCGTCCTTGTAATCCCTTTCATCATTTGCCTGAAGACCAAACCGAGTGATCTAATGAAAGCCAAAGATTGAGGCGATGTTTTATTTGGTACACACTGCGTTATTCGCTGTACAACATGAAAAGGGTCCAGCTTGATTTCACACGTTTGAAAATACTTTGAGTGAAACGCTCTTTCCTCACAGCAGTTGTCCATGAGTATGAACTTCAAATCCTAAACATTTCGAAGACTTACATCTTCGATAAGATCTTATGTTCTGAAAATTTGAAGTAATTATCTCAATTATGTCATTAATTATGCGCAATTACGTAACACAAGGTGTCAATTTGCAACCTTTTCCAATACAAAATAGTCAGAAATTAAACTACTAATAACTTTTGATAAGGTAATGATAAAAATGAAGATAAAAATTTAGTCGATGTTGAAGTCATTAGCCTTGTTTCTTATCCTGTATCTGCGGTGTAAAAGTTTGTATCATTTTATAAAAGTAGAGGGGACACTTAAAAGTACCCTTTTATATATAACCATATCGATGTATCGATAAAGAAGCCGAACCTGTTAGCCTTGTTCCTTATCGTTTAAATGTGATGTTGAAGTTTGTATCGCATTATAATGGTAGAGGGGGCAATTTAGAATAGCCTGTGAATTTTTAACCGTATCGATGTATCGATAGGTGGGCCGAGCCTAATAATATTAACCTTGCTCCTTATGATTTTGTAGAAGTAGAGGGGACAATTAAAACTAACCTGTGAATTTGTGTAACCATATCGAAAAGAGTATTAGCCTTGCTCCTTAACCTATCCCTTTATGTTGTACAGGGTTTATTATTGGGAAGTAAATACAAGGATTGAGATCATTTAGTCTAATTTCAATTTATTTAATCTGGAAGTAGTGGTAATTTCGTGGTGATTGTGTTATTGGTTGATTTCGTAGTGTTTGGGGTGTAGGTTGATAACCTTGATAGATTCCACCATGCATAACAATCAAAAGCTCCCTCTCCGAAACAGAGAAATGTTTACTTGTGATATATTTGCAAAAAAAATTTTCATTTCGAAAATGCATCGATTTCTCCACGAATATACCAGTTAATCAATAATAGTTTGAGGTAGTCGTTGTTTTCTGTAATGCGGTGGATTCTTTATACACTTTCAGGCAATGCACCAGAAACACGGTATCGCAAATAAAATAAACGCTAAGGAGAAGTGCTATATAAATACAGGCAACACCACATATGTTGTAACTAGCACCTTGAAATGGAAAGTTATCCACACAGTCACTAGAACATGCCTATGAGTTTAATATATTGTAGTAGCATTTCTAAAAGAGTATACATATTGCAGAAGTATTTGTGGAAATATAACTTAAAGAATATATATGTACCTGTCACAGGGCATTGTGTATCTAACACTTGGAAGTACTTGTTCATTCTATTGATTTTTTCTTCGTACAGGAGCACGGTTTGGGAATTGTTTTATAATTATCAACCACATATGCAAAGTTTTGCCACATGTCTCCGAAACAGAGAAATGTTTACTTGTGATATATTTGCAAAAAAATTTCCATTTCGAAAATGCATCGATTTCGCCACGAATATACCAATTAATCAATAATAGTTTGAGGTAGTCGTTGTTTTCTGTAATGCGGTGGATCCTTTATACACTTTCAGGCAATGCACCAGAAACACGTTATCGCAAATAGAATAAACGCTAAGGAGAAGTGCTGTATAAATACGGGCAACACCACATATGTTGTAACTAGCACCTTGAAATGGAAAGTTATCCACACAGTCACTAGAACATGCCTATGAGTTTTTATGTTTGTGCCCTAGTTTTACAATGTTAATTGGTAAACACTTTTCAGACACTTCTTGTAATGCTCTTACGAATCACATAATGCTCTTACGAATTGCAAAAGTAAAATGAATAGATTACTTGGGAAGTCCTAGCCTAACGAATCACCATAAAACCACATATAGCCTTTGTCAACTGCCATTGTACATTGACAACTCATATACGTTGACGATGATACAAAAACAGATCACACCGTTTAACCTGTACTTTTCGCTTATTCGCTTACTGTATCTTTCCTATCAAGAAAGCACAACAATGATGGCAGGGTGAAAAAAGCACAATTTGTGCTCGATTTATTGATCAACTCTAAAAACACTTCAATTCTTCAATTATTTGACACGTCAATAACGAAATATCCAACGTCAATAATGTTTGCCGATCCTTTGAAACACAAGAGCCAGGTAAACCGTCATTGAGCATAGACTGACTCTTGATTTATCAAATTTAATGACAAAAGTCCATGCTGAGGCACTACCTTCTCAATATTAGAAAACTAAGAAGTTTCCTTTTTTAATCTCTCTTGAAGATTGATTATCTTGTGCATTTTTAAACAAGCATCTTTATCTTGTGTCGGGTAAAATTTTCCATCAACATTGGTTGCGGTTATACCGTTGAGAATATTTTTTCAGTGTCTCTGAAATTATATTGCAGTCTGACAGGGGAACTAAGAATGAGTGCTGAACCCTCTAATATTTTTCGATTTTACTGTACTTTAATGTGTTTCTGATTCTTCGAATTTTCGGCATTGCTATGTTACGAAATCCTCTTGACCAAATAATATTGTTCTGGATCGTAAGCGATTTGCTATAAATAATGATAAATAAATACAAAAGGACAAAAAGAACTACAAAATATGTATCATATATCAAAAACACCAAGAATTAAAAACGACATTTCTAACTTTGATTATATGTACTATACAATTTACAACATAAATTTATCCGGCCATACGTTAATGGATCAAATGGTAAACGAAAGTAAATGGAGTAAATATGTTGTAGAAAGATATTTGACAAAAATTTGAAATACCTAAATCTTTGAAAAGCCATTTTTTCTCGCGTACGTTTTAACGTCTTATTCTCTTGTTTTGTCATTTGTGTTTGTATTTAAAGATATACTTTTCAATAGCTCCTTAATGAATGTTAAAACGTCACTTTTTTCTTTGTAATAAACGTGCACACGAGGTAGCAGCCATTATGTTTTTTGTGTAGACCACACTGAGCATGAAGGCTTCGACCGCTAAGTAAAGATTTAATTATTCAAAACAGCTCGAGTTTAATTTTTCCCGCTGAAGATAATCATGTGCTGACAAAAATGAGGGCTACGGCTGCTAAATTTACTTTCCATTATTTTTAATTACTGAAAGGTAAAACATAGAAAGCATAAGAAGTTAAATGATAATAGAAAAAAGACGCATAAATGTAAAACTCCCAAAGCTTTACACAGCACATTAAGACTTCCAGACAACTCCACCTTCGTCACTGAAAACTCTACAGACTATTATGGTGCTTCCTTGAGGTCCGTGATGGCAAAACAAGCTTGGCAGAAGCAAAAGAGATGTTCTGTTTACGCCCTCAAAAAAGCGTTGCCAGGGCAATTATCATAATGTAAAATCAAATGTTTTCAAAACAATTAAATATTTTGATTTGAAAATTTCACAACTAGATTCAGCAGTAGTTATAAGTATCAACTATACCAAAAAAAAATTGTTTTTTTTCTTTCAATTTTTCCATTGTTTTTCTATAGGAGCCACCTTAACAGTAAGTTAATCGTCAACAATTTCTTTGGTACGACAAGATACGGTCAGTGTTTTGTTGACTAGTTGTGTAGTGAATTGTGAACCTATAATATAATAATTTATAAAATTGATACTCGATACGTATGATTAGGATTGTACTCTCATTTTTCTGCATTTGTGTATGAAGTGGAAATAGCCATTTTATTTAACCATCAAAAAATCTTCTTTTTCGCACCTAGAGAGATTTATAAGGAGACTTAAAAATATGCTCATAAGCGTTTCTATTTAAATGATACATTTGAATAATGAAATTGAGTTTACAAAAATTAACATATGAAATATCTATGTTCGGAACATACTGTTTTTGAAATATATAGATGCCATCAAGAGTTGGTCAATGCAATATGTAAGAATGCTCCCTCGACTCTTGGAATATCTTCCTTTGAATTAGATCCGATACACTACTAAACGTGGACCAAAGCATTCCTATTCATTCTAAAAAGCTTCCTTCCATCCAGCAGATAACACAGGGCAAAGTTCGTCAATGTATTTACACAATGTTTGATCATCAATTTGCGTTAACTATATGGAATCAATTCTTGACAAGCAACCGTTTCGTTCCAATCGTAAAATCTTGGCTTAGAATATTTAGTAATAGTTGGCAGTGAAACGAACTTAAATGAAAATTTAAATAGTACTACTACTGTTGTTATTAATTCAATTCTGAACCACTCATACCTAAATCTTTATAGAAAAAGCACTCTTTCACGCCATGTACTTTACAAATGATACATGATGGAAATTATTGAAATAAAAATTGTAATTTCTTGATTTTGGTTGTTGCTGATCCAACACCAGAAAAGTTTTTTACGAGAAAATAGGTATAAAATATCATAGTACACTCGCTAATACTAATATGACACTGTTTCCAAACCATGGCACAAAAGCATCCTCCTAAACATTTTAATTTCAAACTTGTATGGATAGTTTAAAGTACTATTACTATCCGTACAAGTCTGAAATTAAAATTACCGACCCCTGTTTAGAAAAGGGTAAACTGTGTGCAACACCGTTATAGTTTGGATCATACCATATAAACAATATGTTGACTTGTATCCATTCGGGACAACAGGTTTCTTTACGTACGTCACGTACGGTGCATTGATGCCATCATAATGAATCCATCCATTTTCTGTTTTGATGAAAACTGTGTAATGATTATCAAAATTCATTATGAAGAAATTTTGACAAGCTTACATGATATTATCTTGGTCTTCAAAAGGCACACGGATTTACAACGGAAATGTCGACACAGACGGTTGTTGAACTGTTGACCATTACAATAATATGAAACTTATCTGGATTGCAAAAATATGATATATGTATAAATATAATAATCTTTTCACTCATATTGAGTATTACTATATTTCATCCATATTGGAGTCTCATTCTATTTTTACTACTTTGAGCTAACTGTCATTTCATAAAACATCAATGGCTCAATTGCTGTCTCTCAACCAACCTTATCCTTTCTATGAATACTTGTTTGATTAAATTGTTTGTATTTTCAGTCATCGTCTGTTCTTTTGTAATGTTTTTTTTCCTTTTCACTTTAGATAATACTTTCTAGACTATATTTATATTATGAAGAAATAATGTTGCTCGATCACGCTACTCAAACATAGCTCGAGAGCTATGGTCCCCTAAGGAGCTTAGGACGCGTTTATGCCTTAGTAGGCCTCATCAGCCCTGCATACTGTAAACGAACTCACTGTGTATATATAAAATAAACTAAATTTATTCTTATGGTTTCCTTTGACTTTTCCAGGATATCACATTAAAGAGGATGCCGTAAAACTTCCATTAACGATGCGATACTCACACATCAGTTTGTAACTCTCCTATCTACCTCTAAACTTGTCAATTACAATGCACGGCAAGCGTCTGACGTCTGTTTTACTAACCAACTTTTTTGGAATGACACAGCTAACGTGTTCTTCAATTTTGAACATAATTTTTTTTGCTTTCTTTTGTATTTTTCCACCATCTGTTTTCTAACGTTTTTGACGAAGAGATTGGCGTACTGGACTAGTCACTTGAAAAGACTTTGTCGTTTTTTCATCGTTTTCTTTTCCTTTCGTGGACTGAAAAATTAACTAACAGGGGTGAAGCTAAGCCTCCTTTGCATTTCCCAACTCCTCCATATTTTCTAACTCCCTCATATTTCCTGTCTTTTCTATATTTCCAGCCTCCTCCATATTTTCTGATTCCTCCTCCATTTCCAACTCTTCCAAATTTCCTGATTCTTCCACATGTTCTGTCTGGTACTGGATTCAATCCTTCACGCTTTGGCGCTTCTTTCAATGTCACCTTTTTGTTATACACGTGACGATCTCCGTCAAGTTTCTTATTGTTTGTATAAAACAGCAATGAAAGTACTACAACTACCAATTCAATTCCAATCTTGTTTGTTCCTCTTAAAACACTCATGTCGAGCAGGCGGTGGAGTCTTTCATTTGCGTCCGATCTATGGCCGGGGAGAATACCAGAAAGACAACCTTTTAGAACTTGCTGCGTCAATCTGGAAATTTCGCCGTTAAACGCCTTTTTCTTTGGTTAGGAAGATTTGTAATGGATACTTGGTTCCTTTCAATGAATAGTTTGATGTTTTGCATTATGAACTCTGCAATTCTCTGAGCAATTGTTTGAAGCGATCTTGCAATCCCTTTTTTAATAATTTTGACTGAAGATCAAACCGAATGATCTAATGAAAGCTAGAGATTCATGCGATGTTTTATTTGGTACACACTGCGTTATTCGCTGTACGGCATGACAAAGGTCCAGCTGGATTTCACATGTTTGAAAATACTTTGAGTAAAATGCTCTTTCTGCACAGCAGTTGTCCACGAGTATGAACTTCAAATCCTCAACATTCCGAAAACTTACATTTCGATAAGATCTTCGATTTCGATATGGCTTGTATTGGAGCAGAGTTCCCACCCAACCACGTGGTTATGCTCTCCCAGAAAAGTTTCCCAAATTGGAAAATGAATTTCCATCACTTACTCTATGAAAACCAACAGGCTTATCAGATTTGAACGTATGGTCTTCTAATAGAATCTGAACGGGATTGATTTTTGCCATTTCATTAGCACATAAAATTTTTCTTTCTTCTTAAATTCCTTTAAAAAAATGTTTATAACCTTAACAGTACTTGGAAAAGAAAGCGTTTTGTTTAGACTGAATGGTAGTATGTTTTCACTATCGTTGATAAGCGACCTTCTTGATTCAAATTCATAGTTGTGCAAAGCTACTTTCCCCTATGCTATTTGACTATATGACATCGTGATGTTTGTCAAATTTGAAGCCATTTTTCACTGATGTAAGTAGCTGGTCCATCACAACTCTTTTCCGTTGATAATACTCTGGTTTGTCCACTTTGGCACGAGTAGTATTGCTGGACAAGTAGAGCATTTGCAAAAATGGTCGAAAATCATTCTTTGACTTTTGTTACTGCCAGTTAAAATGACATCATTTGTTCACATAGATGTGGCGAGTTTTTATGTTTTGACATGGGACACCAAATATATATTTTTGGCATGAAGGGATCACTGTTTTGTGGATTAATGTAATGATTGTACCAATTGGAAGAAGGATTCCTTTCATACTGTGCAATATCAGTGATTCAAATTTTTTTTAAATCCATTATGGAAAATTGCGAAACAATAAAACGGTCTCATGGAATTGCAAAATCAAAATCACGAAAAATTTCATCGTTTGTGCAAAATCCCAAATGAAATGCAAAGACAACAGTAAATAATTTCACCCAATCGTGAAATAAAAAACAAAAAATGTCCTCTCTCTTTTGGTGATGTTGGTGCTCCTTAAAAAGTATTTGTAAAATTAAAGTAAGTTTACGTTTTCATCAGCTCAGATATAAAGATGCCTCTGTCCCCAATTCGTGTATTAGATTTACTTAATTCTTTTGTTAATGAGTCTTTACTACTTCAGTAGTATTGGGTGCGCAACAAAACCTTTTCCCTCTGGTCCCTCTGGAATTGATATTACGCAGTATTACTTTTTCTTTACATGATTCTTTTTACTTGGAAGCAGAAAGAATAACTTATATTTTAGAATATGATTTCATAAACATAACTCAATTCTTTGAAGAAATATAAAGAAAAATATGTGCCTAAGAAAAATAAAATATATCTTCAAAATATTAAGATAATCACTCTTATCAAAATAAGTTATCTCATTACAAAATTGATACCCAGTCATTTTAAAATGGCGGTGGCGCCAATTTGTGGCAGTTTTGGCGTCTCGTAGTGCCTCAGGACTTGATTTTTATTAAAATTTGATGGCATATTTGCGAAAGGTCTTTCATTTGACTTTCAGAAAATCAAAACAGAATTGAAAAATTTCAATTTATTCGGGAGAAATGGCTCTGTAAAGAAAGGTATCTATTTTAAGAAAATTGACATTGTGATGACTTCATCAGGTAACCATAGCAACCATTGTTTATTCAGCATGATTTTTTTAGTTGTCTTTCTGAGGGCTACCTCCATACCAAATTTCAAGTTTCTAGCATAAGCCAATCTGGAGTTATGGCCGCGGGGAAAAAAAGCCCAAATTTATTATATCACCGTGCATCGTGAAAACGTTATATTTAAACAAGGAGCTAATCCTATTTGGAATAGAGGGAATATAGTATAATTCCTATAAAGGGGACACCCTATCAGGCGAACACCTTGAAAAGATGGAAAGTATGTCAATGTACGAAAAGACAATATAACAGTCAAACTTTTTTTGGAAAATTTCCTTAAAGTAGACACATTCTTTGCACGAAAAGCGTGCGAAAAGATATCAGCTACGGTAAAGTCGTGCGTGTCCTCAGATAAAGGAGACTCTTTAATTTCCTACTTTTGACTTTTGAAATTTGCTGGTAAACCAAAGGTTTGCAGAACTATACTTTGGTTAAGAGTAGAGTCCCTGTACGCTGCACATTAAGTAATACTCTCGATAGGACCCCGGACTTAGATGATCCCTTGAACTGAAAACTTCTTTACAAAGACTTTTTTTCTTGAGAGTCCCACTTATCGCGAGAGTATGTTATTCTTTTCAATATTGGATTTAACCACTAGTTTTTTGCTGGTCTTTTTGTTTACTTTCAGACGCTGTCATGCAAGGTTTATAATTTGTTCGTGTGACTTCGTTCTTGACGAAGCATATGGATAGGACGTTATCAGAATTGTTATTTAAGCTTTCTAATATCAATTCATTGACAGAACTTTTTTTATGTATAGCAAAGACTTAGAGTATCAGTATTAAGCGGTGTGGGGTTATTTCATTGCTGTATAAATGATATGATTTGAAGACTGGATTTCAGAATTTCTCCATAGACTGTGCTCCTACTTTTGATGTATTTTAAACCTTCGTGTTTGGGTGTATCACACAGCTCTTAAGACTATGAATATTGGCACAACCAATACATTGTAGAGCTATCCTCTGGCACGGACTTGACATGAATTCCAGACTGGAATAACGACGAGTCTTCTCCGGGTTCACTATATATCATAAATATGTAAGCAATAATTAGCAAATAAGAAATAACTTTCCATCGTTCTTATCTTATTTGACCTCCTTCTGAAGCGCTTGCCCAGGCACGATCTTGTTGTGTGGACTCTTCCGTTTTTTGGTAGCAGTTTGACCAATGCCCATTTTGGTTCGAAGAAGTTCACATGTTGCGCCATTGAACACTTCTTTATTCAATGTTATTTCTCTGGGTATCCGCTGCAACACCTCATTTCGATTAAGGGGATGGATGCCACAGGCCTTGAATCCGGCTATAACATTTTCTGAATGTTTGGCCAAAGCTTGCACAATAACTTTGGAAAGTCTTCTTTTTGGATGCCGCCGGTGGGATTGCCATCATCAAATGACACTCTTAGAATTAATAGAAGAAAAGTTACATCATAAGAAAGAATGAAAAGGT
>JAUBWS010079855.1:0-12699 GCA_032270445.1 Darlingtonia californica
AAACGAAAGCTGACAATTATATGAGTATAATTATCTCTTTTTGTCTTTCCAATCTTGACAAAAACAGAGATGAGTGATGCGGAGAACACTGCTACTAATGAAGAAATATTTGACATAGATTTCAATGGAAAAAGCATTGCAAAACTGACAACCACCATAACAGAAACACTGAGCGAAGCTTTCGATGACACACATCAAAAACCCATTATTGAAGTAATTTGGAAATTTCTCCTTTTAAGTAAAATAACTCTTAAAATTAGTACAATTTTGTAAATGGGAAATACTAATTACTTAAACGAAGAAGGGCTATACCATGCAAAATTTTAAACCATAGCTTATTACTCAAATTAAGAAATTTACCAGAACAAGTAATTTTATGTATAAAACAGAAACAGAAAGTGTACAAAGATGATATGAGGAATAAAGTGAATTACAGTTAAAAACTTCGCAAAAATAAAGTTGTGGAAAGTTTTGCAGACCACTATATACATGAAACCGCGAAACATTCCAGCGAGTTTTTGACTTTAAATGACTAAGTGCAAAATAAATGGTCTTTACCTATACTGTTGAATTTGGCAAAGCTTTCAGTTTAGTATGTCGTCCAGTAAATTTAAGACATTATAGATATGGGGGCAAATATATATAGTATGCAG
Organism: Darlingtonia californica; assembly: GCA_032270445.1. Lineage (NCBI taxonomy): Eukaryota > Viridiplantae > Streptophyta > Magnoliopsida > Ericales > Sarraceniaceae > Darlingtonia > Darlingtonia californica. The sequence goes on from JAUBWS010079855.1 coordinate 654, forward strand.
AACGAAATGTTGCCCCACCACACAACTCAGACCTCCATGCTGTCATGATCTCCAACGGATCACAGGACGCGTTTCGGCCATGTTAGGCCTCATCAGCTGTGAATACCGTTTGCTCAACCTTGAATTGCTTCAAGGGAGCGTGGAAATCTGTTTATATATTGAATAAATTGCAAGAAAAATCATTTTGTGCTTTTTTGTTGCTTCATGATATGAGTTGCAGTGAAAAAGTTTGCCGGTCAAAGTCCAAGCCATTTTTCAAAATTCACTCTCAAATTTTAGGGGCTTTCAAACCCTATATATATAGGATATTGAAACATGCTAAAAACATCAAATTTGTCTTTTATACAAAGAGTAAAAAATGACAAAAAATGGCCATAGTTGCCATGGAAACTGCTGACGTCAGCACTTTTTATATAAAACACCTGTTTTCACTATATGTTATTAATTAACTATTTATCAGGATTGAAAAGAGTTTTTTAAATCAGTTTTCACATATAGAAAGCCAAGACAACATACTTTCAAAAATGTATCTTTGAATTTCAGAAAAAGCATTTGCTGCTCTGTAAAAGCGCGCCAAATATTACAAAAATATTCTTTTCATTTTTTGCGCGCCATTATGTATTTGTGACGTCATAGTGAATTTTGCTTACAAAATTGCTATAAGCATGATTATTTTATAATAGTTAGTAAAATGTTGAAAGTTTCATGTGAATATCATTTTCAAAAAAAACAAATTTAGTGCCATTTCAACCAAAATAACTTACATTTTTACACCTCACTTACTCCTTTTGAGTAAAACCAATCAAATATTCATGATATTTTAATGAAATTTTCACAAAATGTTCCAAATAATATTTAGATTAAAGTCAGAAAAAGTTATTAAAAAAAGTTTGATGGGGTGAAATTTTCACAAAATGTTCCAAATAATATTTAGATTAAAGTCAGAAAAAGTTATTAAAAAAAGTTTGATGGGGTAGGAATGACACAATACCCAATTTTTCTTATAGTCTCTTCAATTTCTATCAAATGAACCAATCAGATCTTCCGAATTAGAACTTTTGAAAATATCACTTTCAAACCTTCTATAAAAAGTCCCTAAAATTTGAGAGTAAATTTTGAAAAGTGGCCTGGACTCTGACCAGCAAATTTCTTTTTATTACAATATAAAATGTACAATATAAAAACTTTCCTTCATGCAACATATCATTTTTCTGGATAAAGGATGCCCAAAAGAAATGCTGCCCCTTGTAGGTGAGTTTATGAATAAATATGTTGAATTCAAAGAAAGTTAGTTCCTGGTAGAAACATACCACTTGTACGTCAGGATTGAAATAAACACTGAAGTCCCTAATTCAATGGAGCGTTGATTGTGATGTTAACGATTTATTACTTTATTAATTTCGACTATCGGAACCTTGGACTTTTTTACTTCATTCAATATTTGATATCATTTGAAAAACAATGATGATCTGATAAAGAAGTATATTGTTTAAAAGTATTTTACCTAGGAAGGTTGAAATTTCTTTTTTTGTTAATTATTGTTTATCAGGTCCTACACTACCTTTATAGTCCAGTCCCTCAGGGGGTTGTTTGTCACTTTTTGGCAGGGAAATTTTGGTTGGTGTTTTTAAAATGCCTTATCATATGTAGTATTAGGAACCCCAAGGTAAAGTTGGTCGGAGAGTGGCATTCGGCTCACACGGGCACATAGAAACGAGGTGTGAAAAGCTCTTTTTCAAATGCAGAAGATATTAATTCCAGTAAATTGGTCTGAAATAGTAGATAGAAAAAATGGTATAATTTGTTGTGTTTTGACCATTAGTTACCGATTTATGAGTATTTTAAGGCCCAAATTTCGGCCGGTTTTTAGCATTTTCGCTAATGTCAGCATTCCAAAGCATAATGTTTTCGTTCAATATGATCTACGTAAATAAACAGACAATGAAAATTAGTATCAGAAAATGGTATAGTTTGTACAATTTAGATTACTAGAACGTGAGTTATGGGGACATAAAGTTAGCTAAATGGCTCAAAAAATGCTGAGCTCGTATCTTATGATCTAGATATCTAAATTGCAGAAACCATACCACTTTCTGGTACTATTTTCCTTTTGATACCCTGTCTTTGATAAGACAGATCGTAATGGGCAAATATTTTCTGCTTTGTAACGATGACGTCAGCAAAAATGCTAAAGAGGCCGAAATGTGGGCCTTAAAAGCTCATAAATCGGTAAACAATGGTCAAAACACAACAAATTATACCATTTTTTCTATCTACTATTTCAGACCAATTTACTGGAATTAATATCTTCTGCATTTGAAAAACTTTAGTTTTTTTCGTTGCATGGGGTCCCCCCTTTCAGCTTTTCATACCTCGTTTCCATGGGCCCGTTTTAGCCGAATGCCACTTTCCGAAAAGCTTTGCCTTGGGGTTCCTGATACTACACATGGTAAGGCATTCAAAAACACCAACCAAAATTTCCCCGCTAAAAAGTGACAAACAACCCCCTGAGGAAATTTAAAACATACACATATGTAGATAATTCATGTTTGTAACTAGGAGACTTTATATCAAGACCAAGCAGGCTTCTAATGTTTCTTATTTTTTCATTGATTTTAGCTCAAATGTTAATTGTTTATACATGCTAAATGTTTCTCAAATGTTTGTTAGATTAAAGATATTTGAGTCCACTAAAAGGCGTTATCCACCAGGTTGCTATGTTATAGCGCAGATTTCCCATAAGATAATATTAAATTGCAACGAATTTCAATCTTACTTCGACTGATATTTGATTTGAAAGCACACTTCATTCATATTTCCCTGTGTTTAGATGTTCCTTAATTTTTGGGGTATTTGAGCCTCATGTTTCTTATAAGAAAAAAAAACTTGTATTTCGCTTTTAATCCATATATTTACGGGAAGAAACTTTCGCGTTCGTCTTTTTTTTTTCTTTCCATTTTAGCGAAATTAAATCCCCGCGAAAATGACTGACATGTAGATTCGCGAAAGTACCCCACGCAAAATAGATTGCCCATTCTCGAAAGCAAAATCCAAAAATTTCGCTTTTTTTTCTCGCGAAACTTTCTCCCCGCAAAAGTCTCTCACTTAAAGTGGAACAACATTTATATACAACATTTTATTTTTAGACTAGCAAACTTTATTTTCATATTTACAAATTTACGATTTTTGTATATATACATTCATTTTAGACCGGAGGTAAGCAGTGACTACAAGACACTATGACATTTACTATCGTTGTGGTGTGGGGTTCACTTTTTCAGTCAGTCAATTCAAATCAGTTACTACACTAGAGTAGTAAGTATATTAAGGGTGGTACCTGCAGAACAATTTTCAAGCAACGGTTGTTATTTTGTGTAGTAAATGCCATTTGTACCAGTTTTTGAACATACTTTGTGACATCGCAAAACATTTGAACATTTTTCTTCACTTTTTTGTTTACATCGCAGCAAATTATCATTGCGGCAACTTTGGTGTTATTAGATCAATCCACAAATAAAAAGTACCGGAATTGGTAGGATTAATACACTGTAAATACCGTGAACAGCGCAAAGGTATCTGCATTTTCTTGGTCAAAAACATTTACAACATTGTTTATGTCGTCGGACTGCTCTCAAATTCAGTTACTCCAAATAGTGTTATGTAGTAACTGCTTACTTTGGACAAATCTAACTTTGCTTAGATTAAGAAATAAATAAGTTTTTGAAATTTTACATTGCATGGGCAAACAGTTGCACAATAGTGTATGTAACTGGTTTGGAAAACATTTTAAAACAGCAAACCCAAAATCCCAACAAATTGGGTGGGAATCAATCAGGAAGATTATAATAATTTAGGTCCAGGCGAACAAGATGATTTCATAATCGATTCTCATGACGACAGCGTATATGAAGAAGAACAAACCAGTAATAACGAGGGAGTGCTAGAAGTAACTGCAAGAAATTTTCTTCCTGGTACGTTTAACGCTAGCCTCAAACACGGGAATAATGGTGAAAATGAAGATTTCTTGAGTTCAACGCTAGGGCATTTGCATACCCTTGATGGAAATTGGGGCGAGGAGGTGTCCAGTGATATAGCTAAGGCAGTAACCGCAGCCTTTGAAGAGCAAGCTACTGAGAAAAATATTAAATCTTCATATTGAAATGTCTACGTCATACTGAAATTTATCAAAGCTAAAAAGGTGAACAGTGAAATTTTCAGCACTGTTTCTCCTATTGTTTCTCCTTCCCCAAAGAATAAACCTCCGCACCTTGGGGCTGCTTAAATGTAAAGTCTCTATAGCTATCTTAAAAATTGCCATTCTGGTGGTGATTAAGTTATTCGAAAAATCTTTTTCTTCGTTCTTAGCATATACAGTATGTGATTATAGCTGGTGAGATGGTTATCAACTCCTTTTATGTAGTCTAAGTTTCGGAAGGCATGAACAAATTTTAAGTAATGTTTATGTTCGGATATTTCACCAAAATTTCAAACAACATTAACTTTTGTGTAGTATATAGGTTGACGATGATATGAGTGAAATAGTTAGTTTTACAGTAATGTGGAAAATGTAATCGTGAATCATCAACTTTTCAGCTTTAGGAATTTGCTTCTAGCCTTTTCACACAGTTCTGCTAAAATTCAAAATGTCCTTGATTTTCACAAAATTAAAATATGTGACCAAAATCAAAACAAAAAAGGTATTTTGGTTCATGTTTCTACACCAAGTTCGAATAAAGTTCTCTGTTTTATTGTGTAGTCCTCATCGGTCCATGATGCTTCTGTGACGGAAAAGCTTTTTTGGTAAAATTATAATAAAGGAAGAACAAAATGCTGTCATATACTTCAGGTTCAAGTTTTCTCTAATGATATAAAATTGTCTGAATATACAATTTTTGTATTGTATAAATCAGGGATTTATTTTGGCGAATTACAATGAGGCAGAGCTTTTTAACAGCTTGCATCGTATTTTACATGAAACAAGAGATAGAACCAAAAGATTTGATGTTCTAAATATAAATAAGTCCCTTCTACTTCTACTGGTACTGAAATTGCCACCATTAATACTCCAGCTGCAGCTACAGTCTCCAACGTGCCAAGGTTTATTCCAACACCATCCTCCACCATGAATCCAGATGATGCTTTTTTTATTACCACATCATCAGCGTTCCCTCGACCAGTGGCGCTCTATCAATCATGGGGCACTTTAACTTTACGCAAATGCCGTCAACCTTCCCCGCTCTTCTGGTACCCTTGCAGAAGACCTGTTTTCTTTTTATCTCCCTACGCAAGGTACTAGTATCACGAGCGTGGTCACCATGACGTCAACTTCCGCCAGCAATGTCTCCGCCGCAACACCAACAACTTGATTATTTTTTTAATGAAAATTTATGAATTTTATACTTCAAGTTTTTTACTGACACTGTAACCGAGTTCTATGCGTACATATTCTGGTTCATAATTTGTTCACCCTGTTGCCATCAACGCTCAACAGGAAAAATATTGCTTTCATCAAGGAGGCTCAAAATACACAATAAAAACAGCGTGATCCAATGAACATTTTAAAAAGATGATTCGAAAATAACAACAAAACAAATGACTAGAACTTTCCTTTGTTTCACAATATCCTCAACAATCATTCTGAAGATAAAAAGAAATACTCTCCGATATTTATATCTCAATCATGAATAACAGCTGAGGCAACTAGTAGAACAGTTTGTAAAGCAAGCGTTCAAATAAACATCATTCCGGACATCGTCCCTATAGGTTTATTCAATGCCTTCTTGCATCGCCTATAGTATTGATGGAAGAATTCTTTCTTATATACTTGTTCGAACAAGTACGGAAATCTTGTCGCTTCAGAAGCTAAAGTTGTATGAAAAATGAATACAGAAATGTCTGATGTATTTTTAATCAGTTTTCTGATGTAAAATGACACTTTCTTTTATAAAATGACTTTTAGCTTTCGAAACCCCAATTCATGTTTTGAAACTCGAGGTACCATGTGATTAATATCAAACAATGAGAACTGAGAAAATCCAGTCGAAAAAATCTAGACATTCAAAAAATTTCAAACATTTCTGATACATCGCTCCGGGCTTTCTTGCCATACACCTGGTCTATCGGCACACGTCTGAATATGTCAAAGTCGTAAAATACGGGGCGCAGTAGCCATTACTATCATAACAATAGAATCATCGCAGTAATAAGAAAAAAAGAGCCAATCACTTCGCTTTCGCTTTTGAAAGGACTCGTCTAAAGGCAGATGGAAAGAAATTAGGATGGAAAAAAATTCGGCGATAACTTGTTGAGTACTTTCCTTCCTGGACTCCATGAATCTGACAAAGTTACGGTATATATAGAAGATAAAGAATAAGAGAATTGAGGAGGCAGGCACGAATTAAAAGATCAAATTAAAGCGGATTTACGCGTTGAGACTTTGCGCCCTTAATTTCAACGAGCACCTTATCTCATTGGAGAAATTAGAAGCAAATTCACTAAGGCTGGCATGGATCAATCTATTGTTCAAGCTGTATCTTTTGCTCTTGTTGCAATTGATTTAAACCGTCTACTTGACCGTGTTCATCTGATGATTCTCACTACACGTTATTGGAATATTGGAGAATATAGAAAAGGAAATAACCCAAAGTCTGTCGACATTATATACAATCTTGCAGGACTAATGATGGGAACAAGATATGATATTCAGAAAAAGTTTTTAAACCTTGCAAATTCTCAGATTTCAAGCAAATTTAATGGATTTTTATACTGTATGTATGTATGTATGCGTATTGCGTGGCATTCTATGACAAACGAATCTCCCCCACCCTTTAAGAAATAGCAGTAGTAATCAGAAGCGTATTAATTGCGAAAACAATCTATCAATAACCGATTATTAATTTGAATCTTGACTTCCATCAAATGAGTTTATACTTGCAAGATTTTCATTTTTGCAGTTCAAACGCATGTTGTCAAGTCAGAGCAATTTTGCCTAATTTTTGATGGTCGTTCGGAATTTCTGAAAGCCTCTGAAAGGATGATAAAGTACAAAGCAGATAAGCGTCCAGATCCGTTGCTTATCTTACCTCAAAATTTGATTAAAAAAGCACAGGGCTCTTTGGAGATTTGGTATAGTAAAAATATGGGAATTATATAAGCAAGGAGCAAAAGTCTTTAGATCTAACTTCCATTTCGTGGTATAAATCGAGCTAAGTCAATATTTAATGTAAAGGCGGCAATAGACTTTTTGATGACTTGTTAATTTTTCATTTTGTTTTTCATTTTAGCAAAATATTGTTTTGATAAATGTCACGAGCATTGACAAAGTTCACGGTCCTTGAACCCAGCAGCTAGCTGCGGATCATGCATCCAGGGAATGACGAATCTTTTCGTTTATAGTTCTTGGGGAGTTTTTTAATGGGGTAAAATTATGTTTTGTGCAGAATAAAAAACAGTAAAAGGAGCAGAATGGAATTCCAGGACAAATTAAAAAAAAAGGTGATCTGAAAATCGAAGAAGAAAGTGCTTACTGAAAAGGATTTTTCTTGAGTAAAACTTTTCTTGAATTTCAGGCACTTCACAAAGTTGGTAACTTCTGAACTAAAGGTAGACTTCTCTTACCTGCTTTTACGGCATATTACCGTAAACAGGCATTATCGTGAGCTTTCTCTTAAATTCACTAAACATTGTATACAGGTGATGCAAGTTTACTGAAACTCAGGAGGCCATGTATTTGAGGAAAACAATACCATAATAGGCGAGAAGAGACCACTATTTGTGTAGAATTGAATTGCACCCTGGAACTTACCCTGAAACTTATACATATAGTGTAGACCTCTTGGAAACATAAACATCTCAAAAAATATATATACTTGGAAAACGCAAAAGCAACATTACGATATTATATCTTTGTAGCTTACGATGCAAAATCAAAGATGCCTCAATTCTCTTTCCATTTCATAAACTTTTGATTTCAAACCATGCAAATCTGAAGTGAGCTTTTTCGAACGGTGTGCAGTTTTGTGTACATTCTGCAAAATTTCCCAATCAAATTGTTCGCCAATATTGACCGTTACCTAAAAGTATAAAGAAAAAAAAGCTTCATGAAAAGTACTCATTAGTCTCGGAAGCTTATTCTAACGTAACACAAATTGCAAATTACTGGAAAATATTGCGACAAATCACACTTGATATCGCAATTGAGTTTCCCTTACGACAACAATTTTATCACCGATCATCATTATATGACCAAACTCTGACATATTATTCTTAAATTTGTACCACCAGATATTTCAATAACGTTCAAAAGGAATATCTTTTTTTGGTATCATTTATCCAGAATAGCCTCCTCTATTGTTTTCGAACTTATCAATATGAGGGTCTGCCTGTCTGAAAACACCTGCATATAACCTTTATTATTGGCAAACCTTAATTAACATTTACCAAGAAAACTAAAACAACTTACTTTAAACAATTGTTTCTCGACATCTTTTAATCTTGTTCGAAGGATTTTTATGTCATTCTTAAAACCTTCAACTTCCAAACCACGCCTTTTCTCCAACGACTCGTATCTTTGCTTCATCAAATGCAAACGTTTACCCATCTTTTCCGTTTTCTCTTTGTATACATCTTTACCTACATCATTTTCTTCTCGTATGCGAGCTAGTTCATCTTCCAATCCAATAACCTACAAAAATTCGAAACCCCTTTTCTAGTATGTGACTTTTAAAAATTTCAGGCGATTAATTTTCACGAAACGGGTTAGGAATCGCAAAGTTTCTTCGATTACAGTGGCTAGCTAGAGACATTAGCTGATTTCTATAAATAGTAAATTCAAAGAGGGGAAGTTCTATAATTCTTTCAGAAAAACACAAAAAGATATTCAAAGAGAAGATTGTCTCAAGATAAATTGTACATAGGTGAAACAAATGGAGAAAAATAATACCTGTTCTCTATACATTTCAGCCATATTCTGTGTCTGTTCCAGATTAGAACGTAGTTGTTTTATAACCATTTGAGCTGTCATTCTTATTGGCGCAGGGCTCTCACTGTCATGATATTGTGTCATTTGTGTACCAGCATGTACATGAATTGGAAGCTTTAAGACAAAAGTAGAAGAAAACTTTGACAAAGAAACATATACATCATATTCAAAAAGTAGGTTCGCAAAGATATTATAGATTGTTGCACCTTCTACTTTCTCTACAGGCAAAATGAAACAAAAGAGCTCGAAAGCACTTTCAAACCGTATCAATGACGGGGGTAGTATGTCATAAAACTTGTGCCACTTATAAGAAAAAAGGACATGAACTTGAAAGTCATACTTGCATATCATGTTCTTGTTTTTTTAGATCAAGCTGATCTTTTAAGTAGTCCATCTCTTGCATTATTTTATCCCTTTCATTCATCCATTTTCTCTCTTTGAGTCTTGTCTCATACTTCAGCTCCAAGAAATCTTTAGTGCTCTCGTACAAAAGAGTTTGTGTATTCTTCAGCTTGTCGTTTAAAGTTTGTATTTTTTCTTTATCCCTTTGCCGGTGGGATTCGTGTTCTTCCGCCTTAACTTTCCTATCTTCAAGTAATGTTGACACTTGATCGTTAGAAAATTTGACCTTCTCTTCAAGTTGCGCTTGTAAAGCTTGGATTTGCAATAAAAGTGCTTCATTGTGTTCAACAGAAACTGCTTTCTGTTTCGTTTTCTTGACAGGTTTGGATAGTTTCTCGTATCGGTGACCACCAGGCCCACGGTCTGATAACACACCTCGGTCTTTGTGCCCCAGAATGGGAGAATGAGGTCTCGCAGATTGTTTCTTAGGACGTTTATTGTCTTGTCTCTGTACAATATTTGCAGGATGTTCTGTAAAGTAAACATTTAAATGTCTTATTTAAAATCGTCAAATTCCAAACCAGACAGTGGGGTAATAAAAAATCTTTCTTTATCAATTTTCACTCCAAAATAATTTCGCAACGGGAGTCCAAAAAAGCTTCCTCCAATCTACGTTCTTTTTTCGTTTATCCACCTAATTTACATAAAATAAATAATTGGACCAATTTTTATATTTCAATAATTAGAGGACAGTAATTATAGTCCACGTGAGTTAGAGGCCCAACTGAAACTTTCGAAACTAAAAAGTATATTTCATGTGTGTAAAATTCTACTACGCAAAACGACGGAAAACCTAGAATGGAACCCGAGACCCGGAATCCTCGTTTTTGAAAGCCGATACCCGGAACCCGGGATGTTTTCTAAGCTCCAAGCTCAGATATGGGAAGTCATAGGGATAGTTGAAGAATTTTTCCTATAATATATCCTAATGTTCTGTTGTTCTATGTTCTAATACCACATACATTGTAGTCTATACGTTCTAAGTGATGCACTGTTTCGTTTTATTATTCTGTATGCTGTACATTAGACCATCAAAAATATATAAAACAATATAATTATATAGAACAGTAAATATAAGAACATACCGCAGAGTAGATAACAGAATAATGAACATAGAACAGCAGAACAGCAGAACACATAGAACAGTAGAACATATATCTAGAACACTAGAACACGAACGATATTGTAGCATAGCGTATTGTTATTATCTCCATAGAAGACGGTTTCTCATACATACCAGATTAGAACTTGGGGTAAGGATCTCGAGCCTCGGGTTCCGGGTTGAAGGTCTCATTTTTCCTAATACCGAATACCCATCGAAATTTTTTTCATTCCGTATATCTCATTTAAACGTGGCCTAAGGCCAGCCCACAAACCTTAGACAATAAAAAGCTACATAAATTTCATTTAATCTTTGCCGGCAAGTCCCCAAGTAGCATTCTGTAATATCTATTAGATTAAGTTCAACAGTAATTTAATCATAATAATTACATCCTAATTATTCCAAAAATTCGCTTAAGATTGCACTAAAACATCTGGTGCAAAATTGTGTTTTTAGCGTGGGTGCAGTTGTTATGTAGCAGGTAATCGGTATTCCTATGGGGATCGACCCAGCAAAGATTTGTCGTACATATTCTGTATTTTTCATCTTCTAGTAATACTTTTTATACTATATAAGGAACACAGGTCATCAGGTCAAAACTATTTTTCATGCCTTCAGAAAAAAAGAAATTGCCGTTGGTTCTTCGTATCATCAACAAGACCTTTGATGAAAAAAACCATGAAATTCATCCTTAATACGTTACAATCGCAGACGCCCGTAGACCGATGGCGTTAATAGTAATAGAGAAAAGCAATAGCAAAGTACAGTATACTCTCGATAGGTGGGACTCTGAAAGGACCAAGCAAAACTATACAGGGGAGAAATAAACAATGTCCCACTGTTACGAATGTAACAGTTAACTGAAATGTTTTGTATGAAATATGCTCTGAAGGGACCAAACTAGCAGTCTCACTTAGCGAATGTTGTATAGGGATTTGTATGAAGTCCCACTTATCCAGGGTTCCACTTATCCAGGGTCTCGCTGTCTGTCTGTTTGAAAAGTAGTTTATAGGCTACAATGTTGTGTTCCAGAAAAACATCTTCCTTTTTTCCCATTGTGCAAAGTTGAGCGTGAGCAAGTTTTTGACCCACGCAAATTCACTAACGCTTTCCGTTGAAAAGTCTGTAAGTAAACAAGTTTGGAAGAAAACTAACATCGAAACATACAGTACGTCTTAAACAACCGAACAAATTATGAGACTATACTATGAAATCACGATGAAAAAGTAATGTCATCACAGTGAATTTATAATCAGATAGTCGATCAATAACATTGTCAAATTATGAGCAGTAAGAAAAGCTGCTTGAGTAATTAATGCTGAAGATTTTATCCTGCATCTATCATTACCTTCATAAAGTAATTATGTTTAATGTTTTCTGTTAAGAAAGGACACTTTCTGAAATGATTTGACACTCCAGTTTCGAAACTGGAGACGCTACGTACAAACACATTGGTAACGTTGAAATCACCACACTCGTAACGCCGCTGTGGTCGAGTGGTTAAGTCGCTGACCTCGAAAACATGTGTTTGGTGGTTCAAATCCGACTCGGGTCAATTTTTT
>JAUBWS010079866.1:0-12698 GCA_032270445.1 Darlingtonia californica
TTCTGAAAGTCAAATGAAAGACCTTTCGTAAATATGCCATCAGATTTTCATAAAAATCAAGTCCTGAGGCACTACGGAACGCCAAAACCGCCACAAATTGGCCCCGCCACCATTTTGAAATGATGACGTCATAATAATTTTTTTTGTATTCAGCATGATTCTTTTATTGAACTGGAACATCTTGTGAAAGTTTCAAGCTAATATCATTATCTTATCAAAAGTTATTAGTAGTTGAATATCTGACCATTTTGTATTGGAAAAGGTTGTAAATTGACACCTTGTGTCACATAATTGCGCATAATTAATGACATAATTGAGATAATTACTTTAAATTTTCAGAACATGTGCCTAATAAGATGTTGTTAATTGTTGCAAAATTTCAAAGGCATAGCAATGCTACTTTTTGAGTTATTAAAAAAATTCGGCCGCGGGAAAAAAAAGCCCCCCCCCCCCCCCCACCCGGGTATAATAGGGTTAAGTATGGGAAGAATATATAATTGTCGCAGTAATTCCTTAATCTTTGTAATAGCAAACGAGATCAAATCATTCCTTCTTGTTTTTGTAATCGTTAGAAATTGTACTGAAAGTCATCTCAACATAAGTTACCACTGAAGCCAGTGGCAAGCAGGTATATTTATGCTACCATCATGCAAGTCTTTTTAAATGTAAAGAATTACGAATAACCATCATTATGGCATGTGAAAAAGATACAAAAAATCTGCCTTTGCTTTCTTTTGAAGTCATTTTCAATGAATGATTACTATTATCATGGCTATCATCATCATTGCTAAGGATTTACTCATACAGTTCACAGCTACAATCAGATCTCGCTTTTGACTGTGCTTACGTCTTTATCTGTCTTCTGAAAAATACAGACCTTGCTCAATTGGTCACACTAACCAAAAACACCAAAAGAGAAGGAAATGGTATTTTACTGAATTAACCTGGGCTTTTTGAGGATGGGGGAGCACTGGGGAAGGTTTTTTATTCCCTCCGGATTGCCCCGGATGTTGTTCAGGACTTTTCCTTCGATAAAAAGAAGGACAATTTCTGTGTAATTTTCTGTGTTGATTCTATTACCTTTTTTTAAAGACTAAAGTCAACAGCATTTTTGGAAAGTGTTCTGATGTGTCTTGCTCATCCAGAATACGCTTGGATATTCGTTCAAGCATTGCAACCATTGGTTTTCCTCCCGCTTTCAGTACCTGAATTGACACCTTGTTTTACATAATTTCGCATGATTAATGACATAAATTGAGATAATTGCTTCAAAATTTTAGAAATAGTGTCTAGTGATAATTCCTGTAAAAAATAAACTGTAAGCCCGAGTTCAATTTTTCGTTATAAAGCCCTAATAAACTCTCTTTAAGTATGTTGATTTTTGGAGTTATTGCAGTCACGGAGGTAACTTTTTTGCCAGATTTGTTTATGTTAGAAACTTTAATTTGGTATAGGTTTACTTGGTGAAATCATGTTAAATCTTGATTTTGAGAAAAAGGGTACATTCATTTACAAAACTATATCTTTCAAACCACCAAAATTTGGTAAGCAGCGTTTTAACAAGATGACTTTACTTTGTTTCTTTAACCCTATAAAGTATGAGCTTTTTGAGGCTCTCTAAGTATGGGAGGACCATATGGTCCTTCCTACTTATCTTGACAACTAAGTCACAAAATTTGTTAGGGAGGTACCACTCCATAAGGGGAGCAAGAAAATTTAATTAACTTCAAAACGGCTACCATTGTTGTACGATGACATCATCACAAATTGCCAAAATGGTAAAAATCTATATATACCTTTGTTTTTCACCCCCTCCAAATGACAAAATACTGGCACATACAAAATTTTGAAATGATGACGTCATTTTTGACGATGACGTCAGCATTTTAATTATTTTTACTGCTGTCATTTGTAATTGGATTTAGCAATACTTTATAAACATTATGAATTTTTGTTTTGTTTCTTTCTTATTGTAAGTATTAAACATTCAATTAAAAATCAAAATTTTGACACAACGTGTCATGAATAATTAATTAGATGATGACAAAAGGGACATAAATGATCAAAAATTATAGAAACTTATTCTCAATATTATAAAGGTTAATATGATTTGATAATTTTGGAATATTTTCATCATGCAGAACGTGAGTAAAAAGTGAAAAATGTCAAATTTATACCAAATAATAAATGACATATAATTTGTCATGCATAACTAATCAGATAAAAATATATACATATTTGAAATGAGCACGTAATTTGTGACAAAATGATGTATGATAAAGTATATTTTAAAGATTATGAAATATGTTCCGAAGTAAAAGTTTGGAAAAGTCACAAAAAAAATTATTATTTCAAGAGTTATCAAAAAAAACTTGAGATCATTTATGTCCCCCCCCCCCCCCCAACATTTTTGATTTGCTGAGCAACAAATGAATATTTTTTCTCATCCTTAAACATCAAATATTTAGACTCGTGGTATATCTCAAGCCGATCAAATATTTTGACTCGTGGTATATATCGCTGGTATTTGTTGAGTTTGAATGTTGGAAATCAAATAATCACCATGGAAATCAAATAATGTCAAATAATATTTTTTTGTTAGTTATCAGCATGCCTTACATCATACTTTAACTCTTAATCTTTAAGCCCTTCCCAGATGTTCACAGGGCGGACGTAAGATTCTGCAGGTTCTGCGTTTGCAGAAGGTTTATTTTGATAAGACAATAAGTTTTTAAAACATAGAATATTTCTAATATCGTCATATCATTAATATTTTTCTTCATTTCGTAACGGTCTTTTCATATAAATCTATGAACTATGTTACATTACAGAAATGCAATTTACCTGAGCGTGGAATGTGAAGAATAAAAATAAATCGTGTGCACGCCCTCTCACCTCCCGTCCCCTTCGTATATATACATTGGATTATTCTCACAAGCCGAAACTTTTTATTAAAGGGTTGTCTTCATGGAAAGCTACACTTTTACGCATTTTTGCGAAGCATGTGCGGAGCCAGCGTAGCGTATTCCAGAGCTCTTTTGTTGTTACTCATCTAATATCATCAACCTGTTCCATTCGCATTCAATACAAACGCGTTTACGCGGAAACGAGACAAAACGAATATGACAAACGAAAAAACGTAAGTGGAAAAAAATCAAGCAAAACAAACCAGCTCTGGAGGTGGTTTGTTTTGTTTCCCTCGTTTTTATGCAAACGCGTTTGTTTTGATTGCGAATGGAACAGGCTGCATATAGAGGATAAAAAAACGTCATACCAGGTGATTTTAAGGTTTTGGTGTTCCCAAAAATGGCTAAGCGTACGGCAGAATATTTTCCATCCGCACTGAATTACCGGGCAGATTTGCGACATGTTGGAAAGACAGTTTGGTGTTCGCTAAATGAAATACCGAAATATTATCCGACAAATTGTTTTATCGGCAGCAAGAAGCAAGAAAGCAGTTGCAGAAAAAAAAGCTAACCTAATTCTCCTTCAGAAGTACAGCGAAAGCTAATTCGGATTTTATGAGATATATTTAATAGCTATCTCAAAGATTGATTGTTTGCTGTAGAGTTCAAATATATATAGTATTAAGAGTGCTAAAGTGCTTTGCCTCAGTTATCAGATAGCAAGCGATAGAAAATTAATGATAAATGCAAACGAGCACGGAAAACAAAACAGCACGATGGATAAAACAAAAACGGGTATATAACATAAAAATGATATAAAAAGTAGTTATTGTAAATACAAACGTAAGAGTGGATTAGACGCTAGTATTACGAAGAATGTCGTGAGTAAAGCTAAAGTAAGAAGATGGATATATATCGAAAAGTATGGAAAAGTTGAAAGAAAATAAATATGCGATTAAAGAAAGCAGTTTAAGCCAGATAGTAAATATAAACTCTTGAATCATCAGTTGATGACCATATCAGTCATTTCAGGGATTTAAGATCAAATTGACCTAAGTATATGCCTCTCCAGCAGCATTGATCAGATTCTACTTTCAAAAAGAGAATGGAGGCCAAAAGCAGGACAAAGGGGATAAGATATGAAGAGATTTAGAGATTTAGAGAGTGTAGATGAGATTTTCAGATAATATGGGGGAAGAATAAAAGGAGGAACAAAGGAAGGGAAGAAATGAACGAAGAAATATTCCGGTTATAGATGAACGAGATCGTATGAGTGAAAGAGAAGGGAAAAATACGAGGAAGAATGTTAATTTGCCATCATCGGCTGGCTAGTAGGCCAGCGGTCAATATCTCTGGATAGCATAATGATATAAACTTAAACTTGAAACTTAGTACGAAGTTAGTCATGAATAAGAGTAGTAAGAAAATCATACTCAAAGTAATGGTTGCTATGGTTACTTTATGACTTCATCATATAGAAAAAGTACAGAGAAAATACATATACTTGCTTAATTCACTATATCTTCCGAAGGAAAAGAGCTTTTTCAAATCTGTCTTTTTATTTAGAAAGCTAAAACAATAAGCTATCCTGCAATTTTCATCAAAATTGAGAAAAAATTAAGTTCTGACCATCTATAGCGCGCCAGAAACATCAAAAATATTTTTTTGATTTTGGCCTGCCATATTAAAAATATGACGTTATGTGCAAAATTGATGAAATCAGCAGATTTCGTTTAATGATATACGACAGTTGTCAAAGTTTCATGTCAATATCTTTTGTCTATCAAAAGTTATGATCTGTTTAAGATTTGCTGAATTTACAGTAAAATAGGTTACAGATCTCACATTGTGTTCAATAATTGAGCATAATTAAGCAAATAATTAAGATAAACATTTGAAATTTTTGGAATATTTTCCCAATAAGATTTTATTAAAATTCAAAAAGTTTCAAGTTCGTAGAAATTTTTGTTTTGGAGATATTTTTCCTGAAACGAGACCTTGGGCCTACAATATCTCCGGAACACTTGAATTTTTGCATGGTAATAGTGTTAAAAATGAAAAATCACGTTTTAGTGACGATGACGGCAACATAATCTAAATTAGTAAATGATGAAAGTTTCAAGTCAATATCATTTTTTTATCAAAAGTTATTAACTTTTAGTGCCATTTGTACCAAAATATATTGGAGCTACGTACCTTCGAATAATATTGTCAGCACCCACCATCATGGCTATATCGGATGGTATATTTTTTAACCCAGTTCTCTAAAAGATGAATACCCTGGGTTGCAACATCGTCAATAGCTCAGTGCCGTAGCAACCGGGGAGAGGGGGGGCAAGGGGGCATTTTCAACTAGATAACTTTTATCAATTTTATCAATATGTTTCATATTTGGTTCATATTTGAAAAAAATGTCCTTTTAAATCTGCAACTTTCAATATTTCAATGCGTTTTCCGCCAATCTAGGCATGGTAATTTTCAAAATCGCCCCCTCGGGCAAAACCATGGTTTGCCCTCGCGCGGTGAATCCAACCAAGTGGATTATGTTATGTGCACGGTTTTCATCTTATTCAAATTTAAATTCGCACAAAATACAAAAGTATCATAGGTTGCAGTGAAATCTTTAGGAAAAAGAAAAAAAGCCTGATGTTTTGGACGAGACCGAACTGCACTAGGAAAGGAGGAAAACTTTTATTATTTCTTCTCTCCGTAAAATTTCCTTTCGTGCATGACAGATCTATTTTCGTCTAGACTAGCGAGCGAGTCGGTTTTTAAAGCGATCCCGGTCTTGAGTATATCGGAAATCGGGGAATATCGGGAATCACGGCAATTCGGATAGAAGGAAAAAACCGTTCGTTTTTTCCTCCACGACGGTGAATCCCGATATCAAGCGCTGCGTACGCCGTATATAGCGGAAATACTATTACCACGGACAGAACGGAAAAAATAACGATTAGTTTACTAGTCTACGGTGAATCCCGATATCAAGCGCTGCGTATGCCGTATATAGTGGAAATACTATTAACACGGACAGAACGGAAAAAATAACGATTAGTTTACTAGTCTACGGTGAATCCCGATATCAAGCGCTGCGTACGCCGTATGTAGCGGAAATACTATTAACACGGACAGAACGGAAAAAATAGCGATTAGTTTACTAGTCTATTTCGTCCGGCTTCGGTCTACTCCTTATTCAGTCGGGCACGGATCCATTTTTACCATTTAAAGCACGATAAAAAAAAGTAGAAAGGCTAATCAAATATCACTCATCACTAAAGAAAAATTCACGCTAACATTCATACGGAAGAGTAAAAATATAATAGTAGACTCGTGATAATTTAGGCTAGCGAGCTAGTCGGATTTTTAGAGCCATAAAACCGGATCTAAAACCCGAAACGGGAAAAGTTTGGAAAGTGCCGTATTTTTTTTTCTTTCACCGTGGCATTCCATTTCTTGGCGTATTTGTTTCTTCTTTTTTTGAAAATAACGACTAGCTCACTAGTCTATTGGTAACTGGGACCCTGAATAAGTGAGACTTCATTGAAACCGTTGAAACGACATTCACTAAGTGGGATCACTACTTTGGGTCCCTTCTGTGGATGACTCTTTTTGAAAACATGTCGAATAACCAGGACATCCAATACGTTGAACATTTTCTATTTCTTCACTGTACAATTTTCCTTTTTCCCTTCTATGTCCCATTAATCGAGAGTATATTGTATCACTGTAAAGGTGGCTGGCCGTTATAAGTAGTTTTCAACTTAAAAAATAAAGACTACTTCGTTCATTAGGGAGGTAAATACCAAAAACATACCGCCATTAATTTCGTTATTAAGGTGGGCGTTTGAAGAAGCGTATTCTATTTTGACGGTATTCATCATCATTCATTCTTCTAAACCTTCATAACATGAACCTGAAAAATGTGTTAAAATCAAAAATCATAATCATGAAAAGTTATACAACAGACAAATTTCAAAGCGGACACCTGTGTAAATATTTCCTTTCAACAAAGCAGAATTACTGTTTCAGAAAAGGTGAGCTGGTACAGGTGGTTGTTAGTAGTCCTATGGATTTAAGGCCATTTTTCGGTATCCCAAGTTGGGGAATCGCCCTTTAATAAATCGAAATGGTAGCCGGAAAAAATTTCTTTCAATTCAGAGAAAGCAAAACGAATCTCTGTATTGCTCCCAATTGACGTGTAAGTTAGAGAAGAAGAGACAGAAGGATTTGAAACTGTTAAGCAAAGAAGAAGGTTTACTTTAAGTATGTGTGAACCATTCACGATATAGAATTTACGGGATATTTGTAAACATTCGATTTCGATTCAAAAGATAATAAAACAGCCGTAAACTTCGCCATATTTCAGATACATGTAGGAGCACAACCAAAAGCAAACCAAAGCATGTGAAAAACACCGAGAAATGATGGAAAAGATAAAACAGCATCGAACAATGATAAATATTATAGTAAACACAAGACTACAAATCCATATACATTACGAATATTTATCTGATGCATTTCTTTTATGTCTCTCATAAGAGTAGCGAGTTAAATTCCCAAACAAACATTATTATAGAATAGTGTTTTTGTAGTCAGGAGTTAAATCTATAAACTTAAATTTCAAATTTGAATTAACTGCTCTCTACGGAGACATTAAAAATACATGAAATAGATAGTTGCAATGAAAGTTGATATTTTTTATGGTCACCCTGTATAATATTGCATCAGTGAGTCAAGTTTATTTATAGTAATTACTTATTAATTTTAGGGATTTTGGGAGATGGTACTCCGGATCAAAATCCTAAAAAGTGGGATCTGGGAGGATAGGCGGGGTTATAAAATAATTTCAGGGGTAAAAAATGCAGTGACTCCCATTTACTATCAAACACAAAAGAGTACTAGTATATAGCAAAAAGCTCGTCCCAAAAGTTGTAAAAGTTGTCAAAAATTGAAGGTATTAGAATTAATTAATAAGCTTGTGGGATGGGTACACACATATTTCAGGATCAAAACGCCGAAAAAAGTAGAGCAAAAGCTCCTTTGGTTTTCGAATAAGGCCAAATTTAGTATTTTCCCTATATAAATGTACAGGATGTGAAAAAACAATGAAAATGTATGAAATCATTCATTTTTACTCTTATATAAGTGGTTTAAAGACATTCGGTCAGGCCTTTTCTATCTTGATACTTAGAAAATATAATTCTAGGGTATTTTGGAAGGTCGAAGTGATAAAATCTCACTATTTTCCTTAAATTTTGGGTTCGAAAAGACGTAAAAATTGGCTTTTGGCAAATTTTGGCAAATTTTGTACCTTTAGCTAAATCACGAAAGCCAATATTGCAATTCAATGGTTTTTTGGGGTATTATTATTCAAATGGATTTGTCTTATGGAAAAAATGTCTTTAATATTAAGAGAAATCAATCGTCCTCATCTTTTTAGCCAGATTTCACAATGCTGAATTTCCGTTGCGCCGTGACGGAAAGACTCGTGTAGTCCAGAATTGTTAGAAAGGGTGAGGGTCTTGGCACATTTTTTGTGTGAAGTATGAGCCCCTGGGCACCAATGATAATCATTAAGAATATTGCAAAAATCCATATTTTGACCAACTTCACGACCACCTTTGGTTTTGCGTTGCGCCGTGACGGAAAATGTAGTCTGGCACAAGTAAATCCAATTTTTTTTTGGATAACAAAACTAATGAAAGTGGATCTTGTTTTGGTATGTTAAAAGGAAGTATCCAGTGCCATTAAATCATAGGCATGGGTTCCACAGAGTAAAACTACATTGGAGAGGGTCCTACCAAACACAGTTCACCATTTTTTTCACAGAAATGTTTCATAGGCAATTTTTGAAAAGCATAGCTAAAATTTTCTTAGTTAGATATTTGTGTGAAATTTTTGTGTTAGTTTTTACAGATTATATGCATATGTGATGTTTTTATGACCTTTTCAACTTATAACATCAACGATGTGAGAAAATAAAATGCACATTACACAGAACTGTGTTTCATGAACTTTTTAGTCAAAAACAGTGTTTTTCATGGCCAAAATGTGCATATTTAAACTCTTCCTTGCAAGAAAACCTCATCATGTTATATATTATTGGAAGCGAAATTTTGAGTAGATTCTGACTATGTAATTTTCAATTCATATTCATTTCATAGGAAGAAGTTAATATGCTTTAACCTACTTTCAAAACCCTTGGGATGAGCTTTTTGCTATATGCTTACTGTTGAACGTGGAGGTTTCTTTTCCTGTCCATTCAGGTACTTTTTATTATTAAAATTTACATAAACAGAAGAGGCAATTTCTTTAAAACTTTATAACCAGCTATAATCACAGTATACCATGCTTCAAGTAACAGAAGAGATGTAAATGTAAAAGAAACCAGTTCAGATATCTAAGCCGACAACAATATTCTTTTCGTTTATGAAAATTGTCATATCTTCATTAGACAACATATAAACAGCAAGATTGTCTGCTGAAATGGTATCAAGCTTCCTCGTTGCTAAATAACTTTGTACTTGATTATCATACATTGTCACACTTTGTCTATTGTTTCCAAACACCATCTTGACTGTAATTCGTTGCTTTAAGTTTTTTGTCAAACACATTGAGCTGCATTTATCACATTTAAATAAAGCTTTTGAGGTAACAACAGCAGCATTGTTACATATATTACACATATTCTGCATCTTGATCGATTCGATATTTCGAGAAAAGAAGTTAATGGCAACGTAAGCAGATCGTTTTGCATCGTCGCTAGGGTAAATCTCTACATCTGCCTTCTCAATGGTTGTAATCATTGTTGTTGTCAACGAAATGGTATTCATATATATATTCCTTTACCAAAGCATTTGACACAATGTAAGTGCCATTTGTTTTTATCAAATCTAGAAGATTACCCCACATGGTATTCTTGATACTACTTGTTTCGTCATTTGCTATAAGCCCATGCTTCCAGTCAGCCCAGAAGTCTTGAATATAACCGTTGGTAACATTTGTATACTTTTCTCACGTGGAAGTCTGTAAAGCAAAGGTAATCCAGTAGCATCATTGCTTCGGAAGTTGTTAAAGCATAACGACGAACTACAGTACCAGTTAACGATAATCTGTTGAACAAGGCACGTGGGTTGGATTTAGAATATGTGTAGCTGTGAAAATAGCTTTTTCAAATATCTCCTTTAAAATTACACCTTATTTTCATTGACAAAAATCTCTTCTATCTCTGTGTTGCTGTGCATGCAACGCAGCCGAAATAATCAAAACAAATATGGCTACCAGCTAAAAAGTCTAAAACGGGCCGATTTGACGGGCGGTTCCCGCAGCCTCGTTTGAAAAGTCCCCGTGAAGGGACAAAAACACGTTGATTTTATCGGCGAAGTTAATGAAAAAACTAAGAGAACGAAGCCATCGCAAATATAGCTTTTGACATCTGTGGATAACTCATTTCTTTATATAAATTCTTACCCTCCACAACGGTATGTGTAAAGTTAAAAAGCGGACAGAGTTCAAAGGGGATCACGCTATAAGTTTTGCAGGACATTTCGGTTCGGCCATACAGACTTGGCTTTTTAAAAAAGAAGGCTTATGGCATATGGCGACCGAAAAGGATAGAAAACGCAAAGTTATTTCAGGAAAAAATGCGTACCTTCAACAGCGGTATGTATCACAGCGTTGTCTTTGATGAAACTAAAAATGTGACGGTCTATGGGGACGACGGTCTAAGCCCCTTGGCTTTGTCATTTTTACTGCGATCATACTCCACCCGCTGGCAAAATCACTAAAAAACGCCTGCGGAGGAGGTCATTTCTATTTAAATGCAAATTTAGTTTTAGACATCTTTTAGTTGAGAGTTGCCTTAACTGTGAAATACTATAAAATTTCAACTGCTAACTATTCAAATTCGATTTTCTCAAAATCATACCTTGGCTACTCCAAACAGAAGTAGCACTTGAATGAGAAAACGAATTCAAAACTTTACATGGGATATCTAAATAACATGAACCAAGAAATGACTTAAGCTCTACTGGATTCAAGGATTCTGGGACCTTCTACAGGCGCATGCATAATTAATGAGCTGGTTATTTTGGTGATTTTAAAGTCTGCTGACGCAGAAATGAAAATAGAAGTGCTCGGGGGCCAATTTTTTGAAGTACAGTCCCTAGAACTGGGCTCTGTAAGTAAGAAGAAGTTTAGAAATATTCTTCCAAGGGCTTGCATTTTTGTTTTCGTTAAGCTCGTTATTTGGTACAAATTGACAATTTGAAACTCCCTAACTATTCATGAAGCAGAAATTTTGATCATTTTGAGGAGAATTCATTGGACTTATGTCAGAAATGCATAGAAAATTAAGTTCTGCGCCTTTTTTAAGGTTTTAGTGTTAATGGGGGTCTATCACCTTATTGATCAATGCAAGTCTGCAAAACGGATGATTAAACTTACTTTTACATGGTCCCATATAGCACTCTTCATCTTCAACTCTCGGTCCCGTACATTCGGCTCCATATCTTTTGTTTTAGCTTTTCCTGGACACTTTGTAAATTTTACCTTCGCTATGTCCTTAAAATACATGAATAATTTTGTTTTCAATAGTTTTTTTTCATCACGTAATGATTTGGCAATGAAATTAAATCTATTTGATACTGTTTAATTAGATATTTTGAAAAATTAGAATGTTTTTCCATTGTTTAAAGGTTGTAAACATTGGAATTTTCCTTCCTCAAATTCCTTGATGTGATTTGATAAACGACATGTACTTAAGTCAAACGAATCATTAAAGTACCACTTTTACAGTTTTTGGTGACATCATCAAAATGCTCGAATATTTTTATATGAACTTGTTTAAAATGTAGAAAACTTTTAACCTCTGTGCCAAATGTTATTCAATGTCGGCATCAAAAGTTATGGATGAAAGTCATTAACTTGAGTTTTGTCATGTCACTATTACAATTGAGCCTGACTTTAATAAGCACCTTAGTCCGGAAACCTTCCTCTTTTCTACTTCACTCACCGAGCGCGTAGTGCGAGCGTCAGGAACAACGCAAAAAAAATTACTTTCTACAAAATGGATACTTGACTACGATTGGCCAAAAGTGACATTATTTTTATGACAATTTGATAAAATGACAGTTTCAGAGTAATTAAGAGAACAATTAAGTGCTATCTGATTCGCTATAATATCTTGACAGCAGATTTCTGTTTTGATTTCGCCTGTACTAAACTCTTTCTCCTTTGGAAGAGTTTTTACCTAAACTATACGCACCTTACATAAACATACAATAATGCTATATTTTTCTATGTTGTCATTTGTCATTAGAATAATGAAAAAAGATTGCCAGACAGAGTTAAGGGATTCTGCCCGTAAAAAATTAGCTCAAAAAGCTTTTTAATAAGCCTTTTTACAGAATTGTAAAATATCTTTTGCTTCACGAGATAAAAAAATACTCATCATTTAGTCACTGAGTATAAGTTGTTCTTATAGATCAACATAAAAAGAAAGGGTGTGGTGGTGAATGAAAACCCGTGCCAATAGGTCGGTGATCCGCCACACCCAGAAGAATATACTACTGATGATCAACTTGGAATGAAATGCATTGAGTATTAACGTGTTGGGGTGGTTTGTTATCGGAGATTATTTGCTTGCAAGGGTACAAACTCTTCCGTATAATGGTGATGACAGACCAAGAAGCTCCGGGTACAGACGTGTCGCGAGCGTCTGTGCCTAACCATCGCACGAAAGCGTCAAAAAGGAATATTGTGCAAATAATGTCACAAAATACACGTGGTTTA